>VXBJ01001572.1:260553-274197 GCA_013400055.1 Nycticryphes semicollaris
TTTTTTTTTTTTTTTGCTTTGGAGCATTCTTGAAACCAAGAGTCAGGTAATGTCAGTTTTCTGTGACTTTGTCACAGTCTTGTCATATTGGTCTTCTATTTCTTCTGCAGAAATGCATGTTTTTTTGTGATAAGGAGTTCCAGGCATAGGTCTGTGTTATATTTCTCAAATGAACAGTTAAACAGTGGTGCCAGGTATGTTGGATTTCTTGACTATAATTTTCCTTTCATTCTTTTCTATTGATATAAATAGAAGAGATACTTTGGAATGAAAAATATATTGTTCTTTGTGTAGACCTTCATGGTGTGTTGGACTCGAGCCATGCTTCTCTACTGGTGTAATTTCCATGCCCCACAGAGTATGGTCGCACATCCTCTTTTTATTTTGAAGACATTAATTGTAAACATATACTTAAACTGGATGCACATACTGGTGGAGGTGTGCATTCTAGCACAAGATCAAAGCACAGGAAGGCAAATGTTAGTGCGTTGTTTGAGGTCTGCTTGTATTAGGTTGATGATTAGTCTGGGTTTGTATGTAATAAACCAAAGACTGCAACTGCAATGGCTCTAGTGCCACTGTTGATCAGCTGAATATCATTTAGACAGAAAGAGCTTAAAGAAAGCATACTTTTTATGATGTAGACTACAGTGTTTGGAGGCTTGCAGAGTGATGGGAGGGTGGATTTTTACGTGGCATACTGTCTGGCCTTTAGCTTCAGCCTGAAGAAGTATTTCTGACTTGTAAAATAATGGTGAGAGATCAGTGATACCAAAAAAAGGGACATCACATGCATGGTGCTGACTATCTGCAACTTTTCAACTATTAAGAGAGTGTGGAAGAAGCATTTTTCACTTAGCTTCCATGACTATTGCTGGGCAATGTAGATAGAGTATATAGAGTCAGGTTCCAGTTTGGTAAAACTATGATTATTCAGATGTTTGCATTCTAGATGACAGATATTAACTTGTAGTTCTAATTAGAATAGAAATTATATATGATTTAGAGTCAGAAAAAGGTTATACAACTTGGTGAATAGTGCAGGTGATAGTGATACACAGAAAATCCTAGTACTTAAGTTGAGCTGGTATTTATGGTTCCCCAGATTTTTGCAAAGGTCAATGGATATATTGTACACAGAGCACTGAGTTCAGCTATTTAGCTAGTCTTTTCTAGTGATTTCCACGAAATTCCATCTCCAGGGGTCTCTGAGACTAGCTGCAGTGGTACATTGTGTGTGAGAATTGTGTGTGTTTTCTATTTGCTAATTTTAGGACATTTCCAATATACATGATATTGACAGGGTGTTAGAAATACAGATAAATGCAGCAGAGAGAGTGAGATGAATAAAGATTTTACTGAAATATAAATGTGCCAAGAAATTTGTAATATGATAGGTTTTTGAAAACATCTAGTACTTCATGAACAAAAGGCTATAGCATAAATTCAAAACTGTATAAATATATACATACGATAAAGGTACGTTTGATTTCAGAATATACATAGTTCATTCTGTGAAAAAGGTAAAGCAAAGAAGTTTTTCTTTTGCCTTAGTTTGTGTAGAAATGAAACTGGTAGCTATGCTTGGAGGGAGCTTTGCTGTAGTCCACAGGCCCATATGCTCTCTGGCACAGTATATCTGTCCTGCATCTGGAAGTGGTCTCGTTTACACATATTTCTTGCATTTCTTCCATACAGACAACCCCACTTCATTCTAGGTGTCTAAAGGCAGGCTTTTTTACTTGTTTATAAATTACCTTTTTATTGTAGTAAATCAGCCAATCACCAAAGAATTCTCCTGTTAGAACCAATGGCTCATCTGCTATCTTCCAGAACTCAAGTAAGTCTGTCAAAATGCTGAATGTGAGGCCCGAGCTTTTGTTTTGTTTCCCCCTCCCCAAGTCCAGTCCCTGAACAAAATGTCTACCAATTGATCGTAAATACCAATTAGAAACATGAAACAGACTTCAGAGTCTTAGACACCTGAAGATAGAGTCCTATTGTGAACCTGTATATTTTTCATGTACTCATGGCTGGAGTTGAGCTCACCTTTAAGCTTCAGCCCTGAGTTGATATGACAGCATTCATGGAGGCAGTAACTTAGGTTCTTTGCAAGTCAGTTTTTGTCCCCTTGTCTCTCCCTTTGCTCTTTCCCACCCCCACCCGCTTTTAACTGTGGTGTTTGAAACTGGGTCCAGCATCCAGTTATTTAAAGGCCATATTGGCTGTTAGTTTTATTGTAGAGGTGAGTAAGTTTAAGCTTTGAGCTCATGATGTTTTTTTCTCACAGCTTTCTTATTCACACCAGAGATAAACTGCTGTATCCTAACTCAAGGACATGAGAATAATCAGAAAAATCTATTATCTAGTTGAATTTAAAAGTAATTTTGACCTTCTGGAGGCAGTTTTCACTTATCAGTAACAAACAGCTAACTTTAAGGACAACAAGTTTGAGAGAAAAGATCAAACGTTGTGTTTAAGTGGTGGTTGATCTAGCAAGTTCTTGTTTGAAACCTTTCCTCAAAGACTGTCGCAGTGAATAAAGTACCATCAAGTCACAACAATTCCAAATCTATTGCCTTCCCAATCAGGAATACACTGAGAAAATGAGTATGTGCCCATCCTTGCTGTTGAAGCTAGTAGTTAGCTATTGCAAATTCCTTTTCCTCCTGTCATTCCAGGAGAACTCAAAATTTCTCTGGCAGATAAAAGTCAGAAATGAATCTGGCATTTAATGCTTTCCCAGCTTAAGTCCAATCCAAACAAACCTCTCATCTCTCACTAATCAGATCACAAATTTAGAAGTCTAACAAAGTACAATCTAGGAAAGACAAATTAACCCAGTCTTTGGTGCTGTCTCAGAGTAACTTTCACATGGACAAACACCTGTGAGGTGTGATACCTTGCCTGCATTACATGCTTTTATTAGTCTAGGTGAGAATGGAAACGTGTCATTGTTCCCTAGGAAGGTACCTTTCATGCTGCTCTCATTTCACAGTAAAAATCTTCCCTCAATCTGTGAATGGAAACATGTTTTATTATTGTACTTTGCAATGGGTTATGCTCTCTGAGAATGAGTTCATTCCCATGAATTGCTGTAGGAGTCAAAGGAATTTTTAAGAGGCAAGCTCCTGCACTATTATCCTATTTCGAAAAAGTGTTGCAATGTATTCCAGGTTGTAAAAGTCCTTTTGTGATCAGAGTTTATTGTAGATTACCTACACAGGTCTCTCTTCTCAGTCAAGACACATGACTCCAGTGAGTCATGTCTTTGTTATCCTCACTTGTTCTCAGTTGGTTTCTTTCATTCTTCAGGTTCTTTCTTTGTCTCTTTAGTGTACCTTCATGTTTCTCTTTCCTTCTTACTTTTTCCACTAACTTTTGTGTTTGTTTCTTTCCTTTTAATTTATCCAAAGTGTGAAGTGGAAAAAATCTTAGTTTCATGGGACAGATTAAGTATGCAAAAGGTTAACAAATCATTTAAATTATGCTCATAGGACTACCTGGGGGCAGAGAGTAGAATATACAAACTCAGTAGTGAGCAAATTGGCCAAAGAAATCCATTGACAAATTATTTTTAAAGAGGAAATAATTATGTAAAGAATTACTTTCTATGCTGATCTCATTATGCCGAAGTTCAGTTTAGGGTTAAAAAATCTCATTTGTTTAGTGGTGTGTTTAGTATCATCAGTTCAGTCTGATGCTCAGATTCAAGAGATACGTTTGCTTCTGTTTTGGTTGACAGCTGTGGTTTCCTGTGTGCACCACATGTTATACCTGTGCCAAGGGAACTGATGTGTGGAGTAGAGCTGGCATCTTGGTGTCTCAGTTTGATGCTTGAATTTGTAATCTCTAAAAGACGGTGGAGTATGAACCAGCTGCAAGAGTGATTTGAAGAAGTCTGTTTGATTGTTGCTTATAATATCAACAATTAAATGAGTATCACCTGCCACTAGTCTTTAGTTTTGTACTTAGGTCACATTAATTGCCTGAAAAAAGTAGGGAATTATATGCCTGTTACTAGTGTGGGTAAAATGACTGGGGATGCCTGTGGTAAACTTCACCATAATCAGTATACAAACACTGAAGAGTCTGCAAACAGCTTTGCATAATGAGAGCAAAGAATTTCTACTTTGTTATTAACAATCAAATTGGGCATTCGGTAAGATTTCATCCAAGTGAGTTTGTTTTTCTAGTGTTTTGAATGGACTCATGCCTTAAGCAAGTCAATCTGCTAAACGGTTTAAGAAACACAATTGATTCTTGCTGACACGCAGGATTTTATGAAGTCATTGATAATACCTGCCAATTGTCAAGGTTAGTAGGTTGTTCCATATTGGCTGTTCCCATAAACGATAGATTAGTCTGCAAAGGTGTAGGAGGGCAGCAACAATGTGAGAGGAAAGTAGTTCTCAGTTCAGTTAATATGATTTTTGCATTTAGGACACTTTTTAAGTGTCTGTTTAATAAAATTAAGTCCAAGACAGGCTTTATGTGTTGGTCAGAATTCTATTGTATCCTGGGGTTTTTTGTGTGTGCTTTTCCTGTTGATTTTTCCAAGTAAAAATCATAAGCTTGGCCCAAGAATGGGAGAAGAAACATGCAACGACTGTTCTGTACGTTTTTTTTTCACCATTATTTCTATGTGAAAAATAGTCATTAAATTTTCATGATTTGTCGGCTTCTCAAGGGAAGCTGGTGGGAGGAAAGAAACCTTGCTGAACTCACTGTGAGTTTACCATTAATTTTTGTTGGAGAAAGACCATGCCCTAAATCAGCAGATGAATTAATGGTTATGTCTTCAGCTTGCTATTAATTCATGATTATTTTTCTTATCATTAAATGGGCGGGAAATTGGCAAGTCAGATGTTTTATTCCCAAACATTGCTGTGGATCTGCAGCAAAAAAACTCGAGCAACTTTATTCTTCTCTTTGTGGTTGTCTACCTCTTGTAAAACAGGAAATCATCTCCTTTTAAGAAGCGCACAGAGGAGCCAAGATCTCAAACTAAGCTCTAATCCTCACACTCAGAAAAAGAGCCTTCAGAAGATGCAGGTGTTTGGGAATGTTGCAAGATCAGATGGGACTGCCCAGTGAGTGTTTGAATGTCATGCAGTGGCCTAGGTAGATTTAATAATTGAAGCAGCAGATAAATAAGGAAAACATAGGTAATTGAAGGACCTTTGTTAGCCTGTGTGAAAATGTGTAACTTTAGTGAAATTTGGAGATGTGTTATTATCACTAGTAGTGATCTAATGTAGTTTCTGGAATTTGAGTAGGGACCCAGTCATAGGGACAGTTTCTGTTATTCAGTAAATTGTGGTGCATCCATTTAGGTTACAGTGATTTTGGAAATGAGGTTGAAAACCTCTCTGAACTTGTTGCAATATGAAATAGACTGAATATTTTCTGTCTTCTGTCTAGAATTCTTTGATATGACAAAACCGAGGTCTTCTGTGAGAACATTGATGCCATTTCTACACAACTCTGTGCAGAAAAGTTAGATGTTTTATATATATATATATACACATATATAAAAACCATAATACAGTTAGATGAGTACATTGTGACTTGCACTGATGCTGTGTTTAAAATGGGGAAGGAAAAATGACTTTAACTCAAAGCAGGAGCACATCCTTAAATGGTAACCCATAAACCCAGGCCATAGCATCAGTTTGAAGTGTTTTTGAAAGCCATGAAAATAATTTTGAGTGTCCTGCTGAATGTAATTGGGGAGTAAAACATGCAATACTTTGTGGTTTTGCCACATTTTTCCTTCCCGCAGGCCTCAAGTCCAGACCTCAAAGCGATGTTTCTGTTAGAACCACACAACACTTGCTGCATCCTCAGCTTTACAAGCTGAGGGAAGCCTCAAAGGGGGAGACTTTGAGTAATAAGTGTCCTTATGACATCTTTCCAAGTGAAAGGTAATGACCTGCACATGTTGACTCTGAACTGGAAATACTTCTTGCTGTATGATCAGAGTCAAAGGTGAGCTCACAGAAACAAAGCTTTGCCTCCTGACATGAGCCAGTGATAGAGAAAGTGCATTAAGGGCTGCTGCTGATTTTGTAATGGTTTTGTAAGTATCTATATGTGTCTCAGTATGCTTTTTTCACTGATGACATGCTCAGTTGACACAGGATGCTTGACGTTATTTTCACTGATATGAAATGTTTATTATGCTTATGGCAGCATTCAGTGCTATTTGAAGTAAGAGTCCATCAGCAGACTGCTGTAAGTAGAACGGAAAAGACAAAAAAAGTAGTGATAAAACTATAAAGAAATAATTTTTTTCTTTTTCATAGTAACTTATTGAACTGGAAGATGCTTGTATTGTGGTTCCCAGATACTTCCTACTCCATATTGTATTTTGGATCTCAGTAATTACTGCCGGAACCAAGATCAAAAACTTTAGGAAACTCCCTATGCTTTAAAAAAACACTCAATATTTAAAAGTTACTAAGGCACTTTGAGTTCTTAAGGTCCCCAGCATTAAAATACTTTCAGCAAAATACCTTTTATTAGGAACAGCTATTTTTACTTCTGGCCTTAAACTGAGAGCATTGATGAATCATGCATAAGGCTAGGAACTGGCTAACAAGAAAAGATCCCAGACATCTGAGAACCTGCAATTTTTCATCATCTGTTTACACAGAAAACTGGGATAAAGAAAAAAAGGAGTAGTTCAGGCTCTTACACCTCTTCTTTGGGAATAGCTGGGACTAGAAGGATGGTAGCTGTTTTCCATATCCATACACCAGAGAGGCCTGGTGCCTTTGCGGTACTAAAACGGGCCAGCTGGTAACTAGCGAAAAAACTACTTGTTTTATTACAGAACCTTCTCAGTCTTTTTGCCAGTGGTCTGAAATGTTTCATGTTGAAACATTTTCACATTGGAGATACTAATGATTTTCATTCCAGATTAGCACAAAAACAACTTTTTTTTTTTTTTTTTTTTTGTGTGGAAGATCAGAGATTGGCAAAGGTACTATTCCGGAATTAAGTGACACTTCTGTTTGACAGTCTGAAGGCTCAGGAACTGGACAGGTTTTGTTTGTTGTTGGGTTTTTTTTTGAGATGAAAAAAGTCTTTTATGGAAAAAAAAAATATCTTTTTTTTCTATAAGTAGCAAGCTTTGACTGCTTATACCACTAAGAACCAGCCCATTCCACTTGTGAATACCAGAATTTTCTGTAAACCTCCTCAGCTGATCCATGATCATAGCTGCATAAAGTTACTATTTGTCTAGAATTGCTTTTTATTTTTAAAAAGCAGACAACCCTCTCTACCAGAACTGTACAGTTATTCAACAGAATTTGCTCTGAAGGGAAGGCAGGGGAACCCCTGAAGGAAAAGGAAAAATTTAAGTGGTCAGGATGGAAGCACATGATATATGTGGACCATGTTCTATAGGGACTCCACACTGGCCTGCTAAAATCAGGCAGGAAATGAAAACAGAGAAGAGAAATTCTTGGCTTCTGAGTCAGACTTGAGGTTAAGCCACAGTCAAGCCACTGATGCCCTCTAAATCTTTCTAGGCAGGATCATGGAAATTGGATGTGATGGAACAGAGCTCTTGGTCAATGGGAAGTCCTGATCTAGAGCCATGTGAGGTTCACTTGCATGCTTTATCTAAAAGGCTTGTCCAAAATAGTGGTGTTTCTCCTATCACAAGCTGAACTGCAGGAATTTTGCTTTAGTTTAGATTATTGAAACCCATAGGGGAAAGCTGCTTTAGAGACTCCTTGCAGGATAATGTTTTGAGAAAATTGTTCGTTTGATGCCTTGATTTGAAACTCATGCTTCTCATTAACACAAGCGGCAGGGTGCCTGGATATCTGTCACTGACAAGGGTCTGCACTAGCTGGAAAACAGTATGAATCCACCGCACGGGTGTACAGGGTTAAAAAGCAAAGTAGAAAAAGAAAGGAGGGATTCAAATTAGGTGTCTGTTTGTGATTTGAGAACCACATGATTTAAGAAAAAAATCTGTACTGAGCTGATTTTCAGGAAACTGGCTACCCTGACAGATTGACCAATGCAGGGTGACATGAGAATGCTGCCTCCTAATACTCTCATTGAAGGAAATATTTATTTTTTTTTTCCCAAATGAACATCAGCATTCCCATGAAACCTGTCAGTTGAAGAATTAGAAACCATTGCACAGAAGACCCTTATTATTCCCCTTCCTCGCCCCACTCCTTGAGGGAACTGTTAAGGGTTTTTTCTCTATTGGATTTTCAGGGCAGCGTAGTGTTACTGAGGATGTGAGTCTGCTGAGCTGGAGGGTTCTGATCTTGCTTGCATTCTGAAGAGCTGCTGGAGATTGTTTTTTTGAATTCTGACCATCTTTAGTCTGACAGCCATGAGTCTTATATTCAGAGACAGAATATAGAGTAATTTGAACACAGTGTTGTGTTTTGCTTCTAATGCTGATCTAGAATATCCTACTATACTGACTATCTTAGGTGTGTATTTTTTCTGTTTATTTTTGGGTAGAATTTCCTTTCTTGATGACATTACAGTTTTTGGGTAGATGAAGAAGACAAAATATGAGTCCTATGGTACTAGTATTATACACTGTATTGTGTGATTTGATGTATTGCGCACTGCAGCAGGTCTGGATAAATTGCAAGATCTTTGTGAAACTTAGAGCAATGTGCTGTCATATTCCTAGGTCAGATTTTGTCAGAGAAGCACACTTCATAATCTGCTAAATGAACAGAGAGTAGCCAAACGTTTAACAAATTTTCAGTATGTGAACACGAACTGTATAATGAATAGGCTTTAAAGGTTCGGTAATTTTTCTGACTTTCTTTGGAGATTGCTGCCTTGTTAATCTTCTTAAAGGACATGAAATGATCCATTTGTGTTCTGATATTATTATAACTCCTAAATTTATGCTCTTTTCACTGATTAAGTATTTCTTTAACATCAGTTCAGTGCATTTTCAGTCAAAGAAACTGACCTACAAAGAACATAATAGTGCCCTACAAAAAAATGCCAGTTTTTGTTTGAGTACCTTGTACAAAATAATTCTACTGATAAATACATCTATTTGCCTACTTTGTTCTCCAGACCTAGCAGAAAGGGCGATGTTTAGCTTATGGTTGCTGTCATCAGGTTACTCGCAGTTTTACTACCATAGAGAAAAATCCTATTGAAAAGAAAGAATATTATCAGATTAGGAGGAGAAAACGTGGAATTGTTTATTGGGGTTTTACTTGGTAATGGCTTACGTTCACTAATTTGAATATAACTTTAGTATTCCTGAAGACATAGCCTTAAAAAGAAGCTTGCTGCCTTGTGAAAATGATCTTTGTTAGAGTAACTTGGTCTTCCTTGTACTTCATTCACCTCATAGCAACTCTACTGTGAAGATAGGCTGAGAGAGTGGGGGTTGTTCAGCCTGGAGAAGAGAAAGCTCTGAGGAGACCTTATAGACCCTTCCAGTACCTAAAGGGGGCCTACAGGAGAGATAGTGAAGGACTCTTTGTCAGGGAGTGGAGGGATAGGACAAGGGGTAACAGATTTAAACTCAGAAGGAAGATGTAGATTAGATACTAGAAAAAAATTCTTTATTGTGAGGGTGGTGAGGCACCAGAACAGGTTGCATAGAGAAGTTGTGGGTGCTCCATCCTTGGGGGAGCATTCAAAGCCAGGCTGGATGGGGCTTGGAGCAACCTGGTCTGTGGGAGGTGTTTCTTCAGGGGAGATAGAACTCTGATCTTTAAGGTCATTTCCAACCTGAACCGTTCTGTGATTCACTTTGTTTTACACATAGAGAGGAAGAAAGTATGACTTCTTATCACTAGGCAGTTTGGAATAATTGCTGTTTGGTATCTTCTCTTTGAACTCATAGAATGGTAGGATTGTTTAGGTTGGAAAAGACCCTTAAGATCATAAAGTCCAGCCATTAACCTAACACTGCTAAGTCCACTGCAAATCCATGCCTCTAAGTGCCACACCTACAGATCTTTTAAATACCTTCAGGGATGGCAACTCAACTACTTCCCTAGGGAGCCTGTTCCAGCGCTTGACGATCCTTTTGGTGAAGAAACTTTTTTCCCCGATATCCAATCTAAACCTCTCCTGGTGCAACTTATGGCCATTTCCTCTTGTCCTGTGGCTTGTTACTTGGGAGAAGGGACTGATTCCCACCTCTCTACAACCTTCTTTCAGGTAGTTGTAGACAGTGATATGGTCTCCACTCAGCCTCCTTTTCTCTAGGCTGAACGACCCCAGTTCCCTGAACTGATCCTCCTAAGACTTTTGCTCTAGAGCCCTCAACAGACATGTTGCCCCTCTCTGGACCAGCTCTAGGACCTCAATATCTTTCTTGTGGTGACGGGCCCAAAATGGAACACAGTATTTGAGATGAGGCCTCACCAGGGGTGGGTACAGGGGAACAATCACTTCCCTAGTCCTACTTGCCACATTATTCCTGGTACAAGCCGGGATGCTGTTAGCCTTCTTGGCCACCTGGACAGACTGCTGGCTTATATTCAGCTGGCTGTTAACCAACACCATCCAAGTCCTTTTCTTATAGGCAGATTTCCAGCCATGCTTCCCCAAGCCTGCAGCGTTGTGTGGAGTTATTTTGACCCAAGAACAGGACCTGGCACTTGGCCTTGTTGAACCTCATCCCATTGGCCTCAGCCAATCAATCCAGCTTGTCCAGATCAATTATATATAAGGTTTAAAATTCCTACCAAGTATGTGAAACTTCTTTACTGCTGCAATTTTGTGTGTATTCTGGTCACCTGCTTGCTTCTTGAATGGATCCCATTAATAATGCTGTGTGTAAATCCTTTTGTGGTTGTTGCAGAGCAAATATATGCTTGTAATAATGAAGAATTTTGTGTGCATCTGGAGTCTGCTGCATCCCAAAGCAATCAGTAATTGGCTGTATTTTTCATGAATTTTAATTATCAGAATAATTAGGCTGATGTTGTGTCTTTTGATGTATTGTGTTACCAGAGAACAACTCCAAAGGGACCTGGCTTGTTCATAAAATGTTCCCAAAGTTAGTAAGGCTACAGACTACTTTCCAGCTAAAAGATTAACTTGCTTTATTTCCTTAACTTCTGCTCTACTTAATGAGTGATTCATCCTACTGATGGCAGCTTTTTCAACTTTCTTGAAGGCATGTTAAAAGGTGTAGAAAAATGTTGTTATGAACATGCCCATCCAGAAACAGAGGCAACAAAATTTCAGATATTCCTACTGTTTCTTTCCTTGATTATTGTGGTAACACTATCTCTTCCAAGAGATGAGCTGTTTCTGGGCGGGATAGTGAGGACCTAATTATATAGTGTACATTAAAGTGTGAAGGGGAAGGTCGTAATATCTCATGTTAAATCAGCTGATGTAATTGCAGAAAATCTCAGAAAAAGCAAGCTTGTCAGCCTTCCCTGTTACTTTTGCAACAGAGTAATTTGGTCTAATCAGAGATAATATCTTCACACAAACCTTGCTTTATGTTTTTCCTCAGACTCTTGTGTCCGCATCGCCACTATGGCCACATAGTGGTATGACAAATGCATAAACTTAGTTTGATTCGTTACTTGTAAAGTTACTTCTAGTGTTCTGTTTGCTCACTGCGCTTCTTAGCCTCTTGCTCAAGCACTCCCTGTGCCTGTTGAAATCTGATAGTAAAAAGGAGTTAATTGGGAACTCAACTGAGATCAGAACCTGAATGAAGCATATTAATATACTTCCCTTATGTAAGGAAAAGACTAATGGGCTGCTCAAATCATGTTTGGCTTTCTTGTTTTTTAAATTTTTTTTTTACATTGCTGACTTGAATACATTTCAATAAAAACAAAACACAAGCAACCAAGCAAAAAAGTTCAATGCAAAACAGGCATATCTATCCTTTCACAATTTCAAACAAAACTTTGAAAGTGTCAGCAAGTTAACAGTGTTCCTTTTAAAAACTTTCCTTTTGGCTTGATTAGTTTTGAACACTCTGAATATTTTTTTTTAGAGCGCTGTGCAAACACTTTTGCTCTTCTTTATAATTTAAGAAAACTTCAACGTGGACATGCTGGCTGTGCATAGGTCCTCCCACTATAAGGTGAATGTTATGGTCTTGTACTGATGAGCCTATCACCTGTACAAGTATCAAGTGACAGATTTTAGTGTGCAATGATGGTACTTGTGGCTTAGTTTAGGTCTTATTTCTTTTGCCCGAATAACCATAGGCTGTGTTTTGTGAAGGAAATGTACCTATAGATAAGTACCCCTCATGTACAACTTCGTAGCTATTTGGCTGAGCTGCTGCTTTTGTACCCCAACTATTTGCATGTAACCTGTATTGAGGTACTTAAGACCTCCAATATCCCTGGAACATTGATTGTGTGTGGGGAAGTACAGTGAGTGAAATGAAAGAGGTGTCTTTCTCTAATTTTATAGGTTTAACTGTACAGGCTGATTTTTATAAAGCTTTTAATTGAATGATTCTGCATTCTCATGAGGATTGGTTTAATTTTATTTTTTTTTTTCCCCCATGTAGGGTTATATAAATGTGATCTGGGGAAGACCTCTGCCTTTAAGGTACTAGCCTAGTTTCCTGAGAACTTGCATTCTCCATTCTTTGTCTTGTTCTGTTCCATTTCTATTAGAGTGATCTAGTTTGAGTTGGAGATGACTCTCACCACAAGAAATGCGATAAAGTAACGCTACTGAATATATGTGTAGAGTTGTTCTAGAGAAATCTCACATGCTTTTGATTAAGAAAGAATGATGAACATGCTTTCGTGTGTGGATTTGAAGTGGTTACCCCTCGCCTGACAAGTGGTGGTAGATTTTTTTTGTTTCTGTTTTTAGATTTCACTGAGAAAAGACTACTGCTAAGAAAGCAACTAGGTACTATACTGTTCTAAAAGATATACTGCCCAATGTAGCAGTTGAAAGAAAAAGATGTAGTTGTTAGTGTAGAAATACAGGAACTCTGAACGCTGCATACACAAAAGCCTCTAAAAATCTTAAAAAAATAGTAAAAGTAGTACTTGTCTCTGCAGAACTTAGGACAAAAAGATACTGAGGTGTTCTGTAAATACATAATGGAAAGGAGAATGTTCAATAAAACTTTTGCTTAATCAGAAAACATCAAAACCATCAAAAAAATGAATGAACCAGAAAGGCTACATGTTCCTGATTCAGAGAGGAAAGATTCCAGATTAGACTTACGGACTGCTGTTATTTCTATCTCATCCAAGTCATGTACAGAACAGAGATGTCTTCAAAGTTAGTTTGGGTTCTGAAAATCAGAAATAAATGAAAGAGGGTTCAATTTTTTTTCCCCCTGCTTTTATTTATTTTTTTTTATGATGTTCTTCCTGTTGGGTATATGAATGAGATTGAGTTTTTTTCCCTTTAGTTTATGACTTGATTACTTTAGAGAAACTGTTTATGGTGAAAGTTGCATCAGAATCGGTAGAGCTTTGATCACTAGTTACCTTAACCAAATTCTCTGGAGTTCGCAGAAAGGGTTTAAATGATATTTAATGATATTAAATGATATCCGGTTGGCGGCCAGTCACCAGTGGAGTCCCTCAGGGCTCAGTTCTGGGGACGGTCTTGTTCAATATCTTTATCGATGATCTGGACAGGGGGATTGAATGCACCCTCAGTAAG
>VXBJ01001572.1:274728-319312 GCA_013400055.1 Nycticryphes semicollaris
GTTTGTTTGTTTTTTTCATGTGGTTGGACTCGATGATCTCAAAGGTCCCTTCCAACCACTAAGATTCTGTGATTCTGTGATTTCCTGTCTGTATCTGCATGTGTAGAAGAGTACAAAGATTAAATCCACATTGTAAAAATGTGGTAAATACAGGCTGATTATCTTGCTGTTAGGCAAGATTGTTTCAACTTTTGGCTTATTTATTTTACGTAAACCTATTATTACAGAGCCCCATGTCATTCTGCTTGGCCAAAGTTAGCCTAAGCTAGCTATGCCTGTGTATTCTTTTGTCCAGAATCAAAGATAAATTGAGGCATGATTCTGTATTCTTTGCTAAGTGCAAAGCGTAGCACTGATAGTCTCTTTCTGGTCTTAATGGGCTCCTTTTGTAAAGGAGCAGTTCTTGTGCAATGGAAAGAAAATTTGCATGACCTCCTAACACAGACACTAAATTGAGATGAACAGAAACAAAACAGATAATGCATGATGAGTGTTGTATACTAGTATTTAAAAAAAAAAAAAAAGAGAATATTTTACTCCCTACTTCACTGACATACGGGCTTAGAAAGTTATGATTTTGCTGTCAAATATCTATCACCAAATTAAAATTACGTTTCAAATGATGTAGTATCGCTTTTGCTAAAAACCCTGTGAAAGTATGTTTTCTAATGTGGCCCGGATATCTTGATGAGGGACCATTTGTCTTCTAGTCTGAATCCTTGTTTACTTGCATGCTATCAGAGGGGACTTGGAAAAGGTAAGGAAAAATGAGAAATGGCTTTGGAGAGAAACATTTATAAGCCTATACTTGAAAATATGCAGCTATTCTTTGACTCTAAAATATATTGGGGAGAGGAGATAGCTTATGTGATACAGGCTCAGAATAAGTGTAGCTTAGTTGTTTTGAGAATTGCTTATGTCTGTTCATTTGGACAAGACTTTCTTTTCATTGAGCAGAGCATTACCTGCTTGTCTAGTACCTCCTAAAGTTCTCACTCAAAAAACCCAAGTGCTCTTAGAAAGGTAGACAATTACTGGAGAGTGTTTGATTAACCAAAAGAGTAATGATCAGGTTTATAACATCTCTTGGAACCTCATTCACAAGCATATGAAGACTGCTTTACTGTAAGTTCTCATGTGTTTGAGTAGCAAGTTACGTGGTTTTATGAAATCTCTAAACTGTGAGGGAAATGCTTTCTTCTAAGGTACACTTCCAAGGTAGCTACACAAAAATAACTTGTTATGATAGAAAATTCAGAATGAAGTCATGAAGTGCTTTAACATTCTGCAATTGCCAATGAAAACAAGAACCGTAAAATTGCTTTCTCTGACCTACTGTCTCACAGGCAACCTTACACTCATTTACAAAAGTTACTCCAGAATAAAGCAATTATGCCTGGTGAAACACATATGGAGATTGAGGCCCCCCTTAAGCATCCTGACTTGATCCAACTTTGCCTATCTTGTTCTTAGCTCTCCTCCCCTATCCTCCCTCCATCTCTGACACACAAACCCAAAGAGCCCCTCAGTGCTTTGCAGCTGGCTGCTTAGAAATAGCTTTGAAAAATAAAAACGCTAACAATTAAAATAACCGTATAGCATTTTGTTTGATAAAGCCTGGAACTGTATGTCTTAAACAATGAGGCCTAAAAATCAATATGGCAGTGCCAAGTTTTCTGCTGACAGGGTATTTTGCTGTCCCTTGGACCTGTGTCTAGCAGCAACAATACCACAATTACAAAGTGCAAGACCCATGTAGCTACACTTTTACCTCACTGACAACAAAGAATGTGCCAGTTGCAATGTATTAGGCTTTCCCTTGACAAGCTTAAGGCACATAATAAGAAGGTTGCATGGGAAAGACTGCTGAAGTAATCAATCAAATCTGTGTTTTAGTCTGTTCATGCTTGTAGCTAAGAAACTGAGACTAAAGGGACCAGGAAAAAAGATGATGGGTCATAGCTTTTATAGCTCCTCTTTTTAATCATGGTGCTTTACTAGGTTAGGAGACTGACCTCCAGGCAGTGGAGAGGAGAGAGGCTTCAATGCAGAGCCTCAAGACTCATTCCCCTAGGTTTCCCTATTCCCTGAAGCATGGAATATGCTTTAGAAGTATTTTACTGCAAGGCTTACAGCAGTACAAGCTGCTTCTTATTTCCCAGCCTGACTCATATTTAATTCTTCTAACATTCACTAGGTTTCTTACACTTCTTGGTCTCCATTTCATCTTTCTCCTGAGTTTCATATAGCCATTTACCTTTGTTTCTGCTAAGGTACACTAAATGAGAATAGCATTTTATCTCCAATACAAGTCAATGGGGAATTGAGCTCTGTTTATCATAGTCCAAATTATTTATGTTTGTGAGATAATTTGCATTTCTTTATAGAAGAAGATTGTGCACTATATTCCAATGTCTTTTAGTGTAATAACCACTGTTGCAATCTTTATTTACCCTTCTATCCTTTAAAAAATATCTTGGGTTAATTTGGATAATTAAATATTTAATCAACATAATTTTTATCTGCTTTTGATACCCCATTCTATCATAAAGGGAACTGGACTGAACAGTAGAAATCAAACTATTACTAGTAATAATAATCAGTACTGTTAAGAATGTTGAGGAATCATGAGATACAAAGAATGTAAAACAAAAAAGGTTGTACAGATGTTGAAGAAATTTTTATAGCATGAGGGGCTGAGAAATGCTTGATTTCCTGTGATCTACGCTGCTGTTGGCAAGAACCCTTGCAAAAATTACACGTCCATTTAAAAATTATTTCATCCTTGCTGGAATTCAGTTCTTAGTAATTCTTGTAGATGGATGGTGGTTGGTGTGTGAAACTTTCAATGGCACAGTCTAATCAATATCATCAGTGTCAGGATACTTTCCTCATGCCTCTTGTGTTTCAAGTGAGGTCTAAGATTATTAATGGGTACAATTTCTTGGAAACAACTTGACATTTATTTTCTAAAACTTTCATGTCATATGGCCACTTCTGAGCTGCGTTAATGTTTCCATTTCATTAATCATTGTGACCTAAGATGGGCAGGTCCTTATGTGGTTTTCTAATTATTTTTTTTTCCCTTTTCTTGCCCCATCTCAAGTACTTGATTTTGGGAAGTAGACACATATAAGCAGCTTGTATGTTAATGAAAATCGGCTTACTTTCTCCAGGGAGTGTAACAAATTCAAACTAAAGCTTTAATTTTAATCTTCTCCACTAATGAGGACTTTTATTTGTATAACTTCAAACAATGTGTTAGTTCCGCACTGATATTTTTTGCGTACATAGTTGCTGCCTAGGAACAATTTTTTGATGCCTGATATCTGAAAAAAACGCTGTTTTATGCTAAAACATAATTCTAAACATAAAAGAAATTTTCAGATGTCAGAGTGGTTTTATTAAGGCAAATAAATGACTACTTGAAAAGCAAAATTCTCAGTGCACAAGCGGGGGGAATAACTGAAAATATGAAAAATAGTAATGTTCCTCAGAGGCAAAATTTTCTTAACAAAGTATGCATGTCTTGGGGATCTGGAGTCTCCATTGTGCATAGGAGCCCTCTCATGCCAAACTTCTTGAAGTTCATGTCCAATTAGAAGAGTTAGGAGTTTGTAGTTTTAGTGATGAAAAATAATTAATAAGATAAAATTAAAACTGAAGCTCCAGTGCAAGTTATATATGGAGACAGGGAGGCAAATAATGCTTTTGAAGCAGAAACGTTTGTGGGGACAATGTGCTTTCTGGTGATACAGATGAACTCGTATTATTTATCATAAAAATAATCCCCAAGACTTACTGAAACAGCTTTAAGGTCTGATTGAAAACTTGGAATGACAAACCCGGCCCTCTTCTGTCTTGTGATACAGTTTTTAACTATATGATAGCATATTACTTTTACTATCAACTTACTGCTTCAGTTAATTCAGTTATTAAGTACTGTTTGTATGGTATTCTTTCTAAAAATCTTTTTCTAGACTGTTTTTACATCTTCCCAAACTTATTTACATGCGCTCCCCTCAGTCACTACCCCAAATCTTGAGTGTTAAGTAGATCAAAGCTAAAAGCAACAGTATATGGCCTTATGTTAGCTTGTATATTTATTACCCTTTTTAATTTCTCTGACAGCTACTTTGCTTTCAGCAGATGTTTTCACTGAAGAATTCAGTAATACCTAAATCCCTTTTAATACATAGTCACGTGAGTCTTCATTTAGTTTTTTTTTCTTTTTAATATACATTCACTAATCTCTCTAGGCTGAATGTTGTCTGCAATCACATTTCACATTTTCATTTTTAGCTCTTTTAGACACTTCTGAGTTTTTCAAGTCTTGTTTTTTTTTTTGTTTTAAATGGCATGTCAAGTTTGAAACACTTTATTTTGATAGCTTGTATATTATTGTCAAACAACCTACTTGTCAAATAGGTGGTTGGAGCATCAAAGTATTAAATTGTATCTATGCTGCAGTTACCCTTTTTCATGTGTTATTTATCTCTATTTATATTAACATTAATTCGGGCTTTTGCAGTTTATTAAAATGATCTACTAAACACCAAGTTGTATCTCTGGAATAAAAAATTCTAAAGGGCTTGGTATCGTGTAAAGCTTATCACTAACTGTTTCCCAAAGCAAAGAATATTATTTGTTATCCATGTTTCCAAAGCCTCTTGCTGTGTGTTGAGTGTTTGTAATGCATTAAGAAGTAGAGGGAAGAAAATTTGTCTTCACACTTGGAAATGTGGCTGAGACTGTAGTGAGTGAAGGGAAAGCTTGTTGCTTTGTTAACTCTTCTTTCAATACATGGAAAAAGAGCTGAGCCAGTATAGCTTTGAAGCAAATTGTGTTACCCTGAAGGACAATTTACCCCCAACTTTAATTTCCTTCCTCAGACTCTTCTTCACGTAATCCCTATTCCCCAACCTGAGAACGAGGATGTGCTCTGTAGCTTTCAGTTTCACCCCTACCAGAAAAGACTACTTAGGAAATGCTTTAACATGATTTCCCAACATGTGTACTAGGAACAGAAAATGTTGCTGGTAAATGCATGATTTCTGCTTCTCTACCTATAGGAACATGGAGAAGTGCATGAATGGTGTTTGCAAGTTAAACTAAGGAAGAAAATGCTTGAGAAAACTTGGTAGTAAAATAAGTCTCAACTGAAAAAAAAACATTAGAGGAAAATCCTTTACTAGCTATCTGTGATAGTCAAATATTTAAAGTGCTATTTAAATCCAGGATTTTATGATTCATAGGAAGTTTATGGCAGACAGGAAATGTCCAGTAGAGGGGAAAAGCAGAATAAGCATTATGACTTACGTTGAGATAAACCACCAGTATCACTCACGAGTATTTATCTTCATTGCTGGTAAGGCTCCAGTGAATCTTCATGGTAGCTTTTCCTTATGTGGAAAAATTACTTAATGAGGCTGACTTCAAAGGAAGTAGCACCGGCCTCACCATGTAAATACTTGCTGTTTGGGTAGTTTGCTCTTTTTAAGAGTAAGCTTCATGTCATAACTTCCAGTGTTTTAATAATTTCCCTCAACTTTCCACTCTGTTCCGTTTTGTTTAAATGCACAAATACAATTTACAACAGTCCATGACTGCTTATGCAATTTTATTTTTGACTGGGGCAAGGTTGTTCTAATTCAGCTACTACTCTTATTCAGCCCTTTGACTGAAAAAAAAAAAAAAGAAAGCTGGTGAAGCAAGTTGCCACAGAGACCTAGTTGTTATATTTATGCTTTGTCCTAGAAATAGCTTCATGCTTGTGCTCCAGCTCATGCTTGTTTAGCATCCAAACAGCTGGCATTTAAGCCTGCCTCAGATGTGGGCTTTAGATAAGCTTTAGATAAGCTCTGAAGCATGAGGGAAAAGAATGCCTGAGAGCCTTGGGTGGACCTGGCAGAGCACCATGTGATGTGGTATGATCAGGGGCAGCAATAGGTCATGTTTGTCTCAGCCCTCGCATCTGGAGAGGTCACATGCAAGGACGTAGTAGAGAGTGAGTAGAGTGTCCTTTTTTGACACTGTGAATGCATGAAGAGCAGCTGAGAGGGCACGTCATGCCATAGTCTGCTTCCTGGGCCATATTCCTACACAGGATGTAAATGAGGCCAGAGTGCTTGAGTTTTTCTGGGGCTAATGAAATATGAATATATGTTTATGTACATATGAATACAAATATGGCATTGAATATCTTCACATTAGCATAGCAGCTTTGCCTGCCTCGTTCCCCATATTCCCATACAGCTTAATGTACAACATGAATAGGAGGAGATTATAGTATTACAGCCCTGGGAAGAGTCCTGAGAATTTGCCAAGCAGAAGAACAGTTGTTTAATATTACCTCTATTTAGAAGAAATTATATCCAGGAAAATGCAATTTGGATCAGACCTTCTAAAGCTCGTCAAGGCTAGTTCACCCTTAACTATTTCAAAACCAGACACTACATTTAAAATCAACAGCTTGTTTTACAGTTTGTTAAGGTTCTGGGCAAAATACCAAAATGAGACATAGGATGTCAGGGAAATGTTTGTAAAATGTGATATTATTTGGGGTACTCAAACTTTCTGTAGCTTTGGTTTTGAGCCTTAGTGATGAGATTGTCCTGTGGAACAAGTAGGCCATACTGAGGAGTAAGGGTTGGATGATCAGAAGGAGGCAGGGCTCAGCTGTAGCAGTAGCCTCAAAATAGAGGGCTGACAACAGAGGTAGGACCCCTTAGTCCATGCTGGTGGGGCAGGAGTACTAATCAGTTGATGATAAAAGGGAATAGAGCTTTGTCTCTGTGGAGAAAGGTGAATTTTGCCCAAAGGGTTACTGTGCTCTGGGGTTGATCATCCTCACTGAAACAGCTGCCTATCTCTCCCATTTCCCTTCCCAAACTTTTTATGATACTAAACGGCTCAGCTTGTAGGTTTGAAGGATACTGAACAGATGACTTCATTGTGTTCCATTGTGTAGAAAAAAAAAAAAAAGGGATGCATGATTTTGCTGTTTGGGGTATTGACTCTTGGCTAAGGTGGCTTCTCTTCTGTGCTTTGAATTTTACTTTACTCCACCTGTGGCTGCCTGACATTCAGCTGGTGTTGACATCCATAAAAAATACCAGGTAGTGAAGTTGCTAGTGAGCATCAAGAGCCTCCTGAGCAAAGGTGTAGTAATTGGTTCCTTAAGTGATAGCAGCATATTTTTCTCCCAAGAGCTTGTTCATCAGTACTGCATCTCCCAATGAGGTTTCTCTGGTTACAAGTTAATGTTGGTTCTGATTTAGTCTTGCACATCCGGACCTTGTAAAAATTGATTGAAATTCAAGGAGTGAAAGTTTATTTATGTTATTTTTCCTGGATGCGATTTTGCTGCTCTGATAGGGGAGATGCTGACTTGGTTCTGAGCAGTTCTACTACAAAGGGTGGTTCTTCATAGTGTCAAATGCTTAGCTTTGCAACTAAGCAGCAACAGCCAGGTAAGCCCATCTGCCTGTCATCCAGAACAGTTCCCCATAGTAGAAAATTATACAGCCAACTTTTCTACCACCAGTTCAGCTCTGGGAAAAGATTTCAAGACAAGTCCAAAGGGGAGTTATTTTCTTACTTACTGAGGTCTTGATCTAATCCTGGCTTCAATATGTGGTCTTTTTCTTATTAAATATTTCTTAAATAGGTTATTTAAGATTGGCAAAAGCTACCTGCCTCTCTTGTTTGCAGCATTTTTCTTCAAATTATCAATTACTTTGGTGGTTTTGTACTGTATGGGAAAACATTCTTTACCCAAAGAAAAAATCTGAGTTTTTATGAGTTGATATTTGCATATGAAGGTTATTCTTGTGATATTTATTCTCTTCTATTTGCATCTGTGGAAGAGAGGTTTTTGCATTTGTCTTTGACAATCCTGAATCATCTGGTTTTAAAATATTAGGACAATCGAAAAAGTACACTGAAATATGTAGTTTTAAATTACTAGGTTTTAAAGCCAAAAATAATGGAATATGTGATAAGCTTATAAAGGAATATTTTTCCAGTTAAATAGATAAGTGAATGTAGAACTTTTTTTCCCAGTTTCTGATAATTTCTAAAGGGTTATCTTTAGTAATCATTTTGTCAAAATTGGGAAAATGTGCAATGATCAACTGCAGAAGTTGCTGTTATCAAAGAAACAAACCCTTGTCCCTAACACTGCAGTTCTCATTACAGTGCACTTTTTTTTGTTTTCCTCTCTCCCTGCTCCCAAATGACAGTCATACACTGACTAACCTTGAAAAATAGCAAGTTAAAACAGAAGCCAATGCAGAAGAACTCTTCTGCGTGTAACAGACTGTATGGAGGCATGCATTCAGAATGTCTGAATTTTACTCATGTTGTGCAGAAAGCATGTGCAGTATTAATTAACCAAATGCACATATGTATTTGTAACCTGGTGGAGACATTAGTTAGTGGTTGCAGTTGTGACTTCTATGAGAGATAATGGAAAATAATCTTAAGAATACAAAAGAAAAAGGCACTGAAGTGAATTTAAGCAACTACTTAAGTCTCTTTTTGGGGCTTCCAGCTACCTTTTCAGAGCAGGTGAAATAATGCTAAACAGGGCATTACAGTTAAGCTGTACATCGAGTACTTTATTGAATATGAAACTGAAAGGGAAAGCATGTAAAGAACATTTTACTTTTTGGAACTCTTATAATGTGGTATAATGCATCCATTTTGCATTTGGATGCAAAGAAAGAAAAAGGCAGGATTTTACTAGTGGCTCCAGTTCAAGGGAGGAGATAGAAGCTGGTGATTGAATGTCTTCAAACTCAGGCAGTGCTACCTTCTCTTCCAATGGAGATTTCTGCAGCAGAGGTGCTAAGAATATATGCCTGGTCTCTGCAACCCATCACAATGTTTCTTGTGTTCTTGTATTCAGGACCACGCAGGTGTTATAAAAATCTGTTTACAAGAAGATTATTAATTCACCTGTGCACCTGTTTAATCCTCTGGCCCTGATTTGCAAGGAGAAGCAAACATCCATCAGTAGCATCACCCTTAATATCTTTGAAATTACCGTTAACTGTCATCATGTGTCTTTCTGCTATTAAGATGAGCAAAGAAGAAATTGAAACCTTATTCTCAACTCACCTCTTTATTTCAGATATTGTTAAATTACTTCCAGTGTTGTCAATTAACACTGACTCCTGTAACACTGGCCTATCTCTAGTGCCTAGTGACTTGAAAGAAGAAAAATGCCTAAAATTCTTTGCCTCGAAAGAATGTGGGTTGAAACATGTTGCACTAGTGGGGAGCTAAAACAGTTTGCTGTGTGTGGGTAAAAGGAGGACTTGAGTCATTGGGCTTTTAATTCTAGGTCTGTTACCAGCATTATGTGGGGAAAGGTAGGTGCAAGATTGAAATGTAATAAAGTCATAGATCGTAATTGTGAAATGTGTAGCTGAGCAGACAGGGTGCCTCACCCATGTGATGTCCCAGGGAATTAAAAGCTCCCAAGTATTTTCTAGAAATTGGCACTTCCTTTGGAAAAGGAAAAAAGAAGAGGAGGAAGAATCTCAGTGCTCCATTGTGTCTTGTGGATGGATGATACAGTGATATATGAGATCAGCCCTGCTTTTGCTATTATAAATTCCCAGTAGTTGCAGGGAACTGGAATGTGCTCTCTGTAGGCAGGCAGTCTGCCCACACTTGAGGCCATGAAGGATTGGGCCTGGACTGGTATTTTTGCTACAGAGCTGCTACAGTTCTTTCGTCTAAAAATATTTTCTTTACACGGGGAAAAAAAACCTTGTAAATAAAACTTAAGCTGGGCTACTGGAAAAAATGTGCCTTTAAAGATCATTCAATGAGCCGCTTGCTTTATATTTGAGAAGATGAGAACATTCTAGGTGGGAAGATTTTCATTGATGGTGCAAGGTAAGTGTGAGTAGTAAAGAACCAGAAAGGAAAATATGAAAATAAAATTAAAGGTAAGATTTGGCAGATTGGTTGGGAGAGATGAAAGAAACAGACCTTGGAAACGAACGCGATGGAAGGAAATGGAAACAGGATTGTGAAGAAAAGAAAAAATAGAGAAAAGAAAGATACCAAAAGGTTCATAGGCTTCTCTGGAATAAACTTCAATGCAAAACCAAGATCCTAGCTGCACAAAGTTGCATGGGGTACTGAACTGGAATGCTGGAAATGGAACTGGCTGAAGGGGAGAGGAATGCACAGGAAACTGCAAACAGTGATATTTGAAGTGAATCGCTTCAGAAATCTTGCATGGGATTTTTTTGTGATGTTTCTTTTCCTGTTCAGGGCCCTGTTTTGGGGTGTAGTTGTCAAGTCTGATGCTATAGCTTTTTGTGTGTTTCCCTAAATGTCTTGCAGTTTGATGTGGATGGATGAACATAGCTGAATGGGCATATACAGATCAAGATGTATACTTAATCTGCTTTTGTTTCTTATCAGTGCCAATACATATTATACTCCCTTTTTCTTTCCTTGTTGGGCATCTCTTTAATACTTCTTGTCAGTAAAGTCTTGTTGTTTATCTACAGTTTCTAGATGCTTTTGAGTATTGCAGTCCTTCCTTCCGAGTGATTTTGTCATCCTTGATGCAGACCTGGAGTTAGGCTGTACTAAGAAGCATCCTGTATAAATGGCTTCATCTTCACTGAGAAATTTAGATTTTCTTGTCTATCCTATTCTCACTGTTAGTTACTTTTGTCTACCTTGCATCACTCAAAAGTTATTTTGCTTTATATCTGCCTCATCAGACTTTTCCTCTGCTTAATCAATTTACAGTTGTCTCTGAAGATGGTTAGGTATAGTCTAGTAATGCTGGTGAAGAGCCTAGGAAAATACAACTTGACTCTAAAGTACCTTTTTTTTTTTCCTGCAGTGAAAAAGGAAGTGGTTATAGTGTAATAAATCATGAGCTGTTAATGAGACTGTTTTACTGTCAAAATCCCCATTAGACACACATACCACTAACAGGACTGGTAAATTAGGAACTGAAAACTGAGATCCTACTTTCATTCTGTAGAAAAGATAGATAAATGCTGAAGCCAACTTGACACTGGCAATGCAGAATGCATCATGGAATAATTATTGCACTCAAAGCTCCAGTTAATAATAATAATAAAAAAATCTAGTTTGGTTAGCCTGTCACGTGTAGTGACTGACTACACTTCAACGGCCCGTACTTTAAAAGAAAAGCATGTGGTAAGATGCTTTGCTGTTATTTCAGGGTAATATTTCAAGAAGGGATGTGAGCTGGTGCCAGACTAGATTTTGCTAAATCCTTTTTATTAAATAAATGTGGAATAAATGTCTTATCTCTTCAAAAAGCTGTCCTTCAAGAGCTCCAGGATCTCTGTGACAGTATTCTTCCATAGAAGACTGTTTGGAGCCATGGGCCTTTGTGTTTGGGAAGCCAAAACTGTTTGGTATCAAGCTTGGGGACTCTGAATGATCCAGCAGCACCTCCCAGGGAGCAGAGTGTTGCTTCCACTGCTGTGTCCTTTCATTTTTGGTAGATCTGGTCTGTGTAAATTTCCCTCCTTCTGATGTGTGGTCTCAGAGACCTATTGTAATGAAGAAGAAAATTTGTAGAAGTTAAGCAAAATTGGGTTTGGTTTGAACTTTCAGAACTTTTGAAAGAACTCAAAATAATTTAATCTTTAGCACTTACCTGAGGCGTGTATATCTTAGAAAATCTGCTTTGAAATTTCAGGGGCAAATGCTACAGATTTATGTCCCAGTCTTCCACTCATCGCTTTGAAAATGAAATCCTAACTTTGCAATTTTCTTTATCACAACATATCGGTTGCATTTACTTAGCGTAAGATTAAAATCTAAGTAAAATTTCTAATTAATGGCCACAGCCAGCAGTATGGAATTCTGTAATCTTTTTTGCTGTGTAAAAGGATGCATTGTTATAGTAATCGAGGTATTCTGTGATTTAGTCCAGAATTCATTAATGATAACCACAACCGAAATTATTTTGTTTCACATACCATTGGAGTAAGTGGATGGGGTGATCTTGGGAAGAGGGTGAGACAGGAGGCAATCATACCCTTAGTTTCAACATCTGTACTGCTATTGTGCTTACAACTGGTTCACCCCTCCACTCCTCCAGTTGACTGGAACTGTAGTGTAAAAGGACAAATGGTTTTAATGTAGGAAACGGAGGACCATTTCCCAGGGGCAGGGCCAAGACCTGTGAAGTTCTCCATCTGATCCACTTGGACTAAAAGGATATAAGGGATGAGATTGGACACAGCAGGTGCTTGCTATGTTGTGTAGAGAATTGTTGAAAGATGTTCAGATACTTCAGTGATGGAGGGAAAGGATGCCAGATAAAGAACAGCAAAGTGATTTAAAGGCTGTTATGAGGTGACTGGGGCCAGTGTGTAACTTTTCATGCAGTCAGTCTGTGAACAATATTTTCTTCAGTATAAAAGTCTTGATAAAGAAATATTTTAGTGGAGTTGTGTGGGATGGAGGAGAAAAGTGAGTAGTCAGCATGTTGGCAGAAAAAGTGGAAAAACTGAGCTTTATGTTGATAGAGCAGTATAATCAAGGGCTCAGAACCACTCACTTTTTTTTCCCCCCCTTTGATTTATTCAATTTTATGGTGTAAATTCTAGGAACCACACTTTATCTGATGAGATTTATACCTCAAGTATCTTTGTTTCAAGTCAAAAGCATAGTTGTATAGCAGAGATCAGGTATCTCCCACCTAAATAACAAACTGGTTTCATAAGCAAGATCTCCCCTCTGCTGCACAGCTATGTGATTCCCCTTTTGCATGGTTTGACTCTGCTGTTTGACTAGCCGAGTTCAAAAGAAAATCAGCAGGGAATACTGAAGAAGGTCATGTAGCCAAACAATGATGTATTAAGATAGGGCTAAAACCAGGGATACATCAAAAAGGTATGGCAGTTCTTGGAAATCTTAGGAGACTGTTGGGTGAAGTTGAGGATCAAAGTCTCTGAGGAATATAAAAGTGAGGGTAAGAGAAAGGAACCGTGAGCCACTTAGCCCAGGACACCTACTCAACAGAACAGCCAAGAGGTCAATTCCATTCTGCAGAATCCCAAGTTGGAAAATGTCCACTGAAACACCTACCCAGCAATGTATGAACAGACCTAATGTTGTAGTTTAGGACAAATTGGCCTATGACAGCACCAGGGCATAGTAACGAGCCTGCCCATAGTTTTAAGCTCTAGGAATGCATCCCTATCACACCTATCCTCACAGAACAACTCATGAAACTTGGTCTGTACCCTGGCCTAAGGACTTGGCACTCAAGTGCCTTCTGGAAGAGCATCCTACTGAAATAGGGATGTAGTCTATACTAGTGACTCTGTAGAAATACCATCTTCTCTCCTACCTTCTCAAAGACAGAAACGGGCAGGGCCCCAGCTAGAGCTGTGAACTCTGCAGTGAATAGCTATTAAGAAGGTCCTTGCTCACAGCTCTCCACCTGAAAGGACAGATGGGACAAAAATGGAGAATGAAGGTGAAATTATGTACTGCTACTTGTCCTGGATTTCTGAGATAGAGATGGGAACATCTCATGTTCTTCCCTTATGGTGGTGCCTGGCCTGTGGAACTGCATGGTGGTGGGTGGATGGGAAGAAGATGCTCTATGATTTAGTGCCTGCTCTGAGATCCTACAAATCCAACATGAGCTCTTGTGATGGGCTGGTAGCAGAAAATGACAGAAATATCCCAGAGACTGATATGATGCATTAGGCAATCATCAACTGATTGCCTAAAGGGTTGCTGGGGAGACTGAATGTCTCAGAAGTGTAGCAGGATTTCTGTAAGACACATGCTTGTAGACCCTGAGTAGTAGCACACAGCAAAACATCAATTCCTGTAGGTGCCTGGATAGCCTTAGGTCTTGCACCTGAAAGTACAGTTAATGATGGAACTAGCTGTGACTACATCAAAATGCCTGTCTCTATCCTTATGTTTTGAAAGTCATTGGCTTACACTATGGTAGCAGTTAATAGGGGCTGCCATATGAGCTCATAAACAGCTCCTCAAACCTCCGGTAGGAAATCAGAAGGGCAACTCTTTCCAAGGGACTGTAATCCCTAGTCTGGCACCAGGAAATGGTATCTTCTTTCAGAGGTTTTAGCCCACAAAATGATCACATGTACTCTATGCTGTGTGGGTTTGTTGTTGTCCTCCATCCTGGATGGACCCTCAAGTCAGCGCTGGCTGAGGGTGAGATGATGACTGGCAGAGTGAGGGGAGAGGAGAGGATTTAATGTGTGACCATAACACTCCTTCCTTCATATTTATGCTGTTCAATGCAGTGTGAAACCCTAATGCTGAGCTGGTCTGTTGATGCTTTGATTTGAACAGCAGAAATATGCATTGTGTAGAACAGGCACATGAGAGGTTAAAACAAATTAAAAAACTTGGCTGGTTGTGTCGCATATGGGATGCCTGTTTTCTCATAGTTCATTTTGTTTCTTGACCTCTCTGAAGCTAAAAGATAACATGCAGAAGGTGTAAATGAAGTAAGAATACTGGGAAACTGAGCAGAATAGGATAATTTTTACATGTCTTGCACGTGGTATTCCTGTTACTGAATTCTGATAGAACAGGAGAGTTTGGGGCTTTTTTTGTTTTTTCCTTCTTGGAAGGTTGAGATTAATGATTGATTGACCTCCTGGGTTCTAATCCCATTGCCCACAGTGTCTGCAGATTGGAACATGTGTTACTGTGGACTGCTGGTTACTGCACCCAAGGCAGTGCCTGCAGAGCTCCTACGAGGTGGAGCCTGCACCTCTTTGGACTGAGCTCTCTGCAACTATGCTGTTGTGAGTTGGATTTTATACATCACTAAAACATAAACCCGGTTTGAGGTTACAGTGAGTAATGGTTTCAGACTTTCTATTGTAGTTATTCTGTTCAAGCATATTTTTTTCTCTTCAAGGAGATGAAGTTAGTCTGAAGAGTTTTCTGTTCATTAAAATTAAATGAATGACTTGATCCTGCTTCCCTTAAGCAAAGTAATATTTCCACTGGAGTTAATAAGAGGTTTTTCTGAGTAGCATTTGAGGATAAAGCTCTCTGCAATAGCATCATTCATCTCTTACTGCAATCTCAGGTTCAGAGACCACTGCTATGTACCAGAGTGAAAGTAAACGGATTAACACTTAGTGAGCTTAATGTCTCGACCCCAAATCCTTTAACCTTATTATGCTAAAATACATGTAGTTCTCCTTCCTAATAAATTCACTAATTCTTGTTTCGTTTTTCTGTGTGCTCATTGCATGGATATGTCATCACATTAACCATGTTACAATACTTATTCAAATGCCAGTGTTGCTTGTGCTTCATTTAGGTAACAAATATCTATATAAAAGAAAGATGGAGGTTTTTATAATTACAATACAGAAGAACACTTTCTGAAATCATCAGGGCAAGCTGTAATTAACCAGCCATCAAGGTTAACTTCTATTGGCAAAACTCTGTGGAAAAGCACTATGGGGAGTACAGAGTGAATTAGTGACTACAGATATTTTGCCCCAGGGATAAAAATTCTATCATCAGGTGAATGCCTGTGTGCTTGACTTCAGTATCCCTATGGGAAAAATATATCCCTGTGTTTTAAACTATTAACCTTTCCTTTATTTGTAAAGACCTTGGGTGGCAGAGTTTGTAAGAGAAGAGGGAACAGTTAGGAAAACAAGCAAAGCTTATTTTTCCAGTGTAACAAAAAATTAGAACTGTTGTCTGCAGTTTTACCGAAGGCTCTCATGTGTCTGTTTATGTGAGATTATCCAAACTTGTGTGGTTTCAGTTGAACAAAAAAGGACCCGAGATTTTTAGATTTCTTTCAGCCAAAGAATACGTTAGACATCCACAGGGGCAGGGGAGCAAGCCATGAAAAATAAGCTTCTGTGAGACTTGGAAGCCTAGCATAATTTTTCCCTGTCAGAACCTTTGGGCTGAATTCTGCTCTGACTTGCACCCGGTAGAATCTCATTGATTTGAGTTAGGATGCTTCCAGTGTAAGCCACATCAGAGTGTGGCCATTGACTTTCAATCTGGCAATAGGTTTGAAAATACTCAATACTGAAGAAACTGGAGATGCTATGATTTTGAATGTGTGTGTTACTGATACTCCAGGAACTGCTACATTTCATCAAGTCTGCTTAGGGGATAAGAAAATGAACTCCATTATTTTTAGGAAAATGCCAGATGTTGTCATAATATGTCACACGCTTCTGTCAGTGAAATGTTTTTTAACAACAGTACTAATGTGTGGTATTATGCTGATGTTGTACAAATAACTAAATGTCAACCTTCATATCCTCAGCAAACTTCTTTTATATCTGTGTGTCTGCTTAGATATTGTTATTTTAAAATATATACATATTCTTCCAAAAAGGAAGTGAAAATAGGGACTTGCTGAGGAAGCACAGGTTACCATGTCTTGGTTTGAATGAAGAGCAGAAAAATAGAACAAGGAAGGGAATCGTCTTTGTGAAGAATGAAAGAACATAAATCTGCCTGTTCAAAAGTTACTGCTCTGTGTGTTTATATGTACATATACACACATGGATCCACATGGTTACCAACATTTGATATGTAAATACTTTCCCCTTACTCTCATGGTGAGAGAAAACTGCCGTCACTGCAATTTCAAATTTACATAAATTTAATCTTATCATTTGCAAGTTTGTAAAATGCGCGTGTGAGATGCATCATTTTTTCTTTCAGGTGCAAATTGGCCATTACCCCATAAATAGAACACATGATATTTAGAGCTGTATATATTGTAATAATGGAATTGAGAATAAATTCAAATACTCTTTGACACAGAATTCTTGATTGATTCATTCTTGAAAAAAAGATTAAATCCTGCCTTTTGCTATTATTGCTACAACCATTGTGCTGAGGGCTGCTCTTAAACTGACTTCTCTTCTCTTGAGGGTAGAGTACTTGCACAGAAAAGTAGTGCAAGAAAAGTAGTTTGTTTTGCTAGTCTGGGTGAAAACCTTAATTTGTAATGACACTTTTGGAAGGTGGTAATTTGCTGTACTGAGAAGTTTTGCTATGAAATGACCCAAACGGAAGACTTAGCTTTGATTTAAAGAGCTAGATCTACAAAAATATTTAGGTGTAATAGTTCTCTTGACATCATTGGAAACTGTGGTGGTGCTCCTTTGTGCAGCTGATCCTGAAACGATGGGAGAAAGAAAGAGGAATTCAGGTGGAGGGAGAATGAGAATGTGAGAAACTAATTAGTGAAGGAAGAAAGAAGCTTAGATCCCTACCTGAAAACCTGGCAGCTCTTTGTTATCACAGAACAATACTTACTCTGCTATGTGCTGGATACTTTTATGCACCATCTTCTAAATTTGTCAGATTATCTTGACTGTGCTGATCTGTATTCTCTTGTACTTCTTCATGCATATTCCTGCGTGTTGTCAGTTGTCTTAAATCTTTTCTGTAAGATCCTCGGAGCAAAGATTAGTCTTTTCTATTTTTAGCTTCTTGCACAGAACCTGAGTCACTCTTTTAATAGGTCTTCATTGCACCATGGAGAAACGGTGAGGGGCAACTCCTCCTTTTCCCCTTTCCGCCCAAACTAGATAACAATGACTTAGAAATAATCCAGCTTTTTGAAAAGCACTAGAGATGTAAGTTAATGACCTCAGATGAAAGTTAGCTTTTTAGTACAAATTCCAAGATTTGTGGTCTATAGCTGAATAGCCAAACCTGATTTTAAGGCCTAATTGTAATTGAAGTAGTGCAATCCTAATGACATACTCTTGTGGATAGCAATCATGTTAATGGTTGCATTCATGAAGTATTTGCGTCAAGGAAAATGTCTCATGTGGGAATTCTGTTTTTAGAGGCTCTATTGTAAATAAGTTACATAGTATTTTCCAAAATAACTTGGTCAATCATATCGTAGCTATGTTCCAGGAGAAATGCTGTTCACTTGGGGGAAAACAAAAAGGATCTCAGATCAAGGTACACTTAAACCAGGATCACATTACTAGTTGTTTTTGGCTTGAAAGTTGTAATTTAAGTAAAACAAAGGAGAGGCAGCCTTGGAGCTTGCCTAGATAACTGACAAACCTCAGCAAGTGACATTTTGATTTAATTGAATCCATATAATTTGAGAAACTCTTGCTTTGCCCTTATCTCCCTAGAGATGATCTTCTTACCACTGGATTCCCCTTTGAATTTAACATAAAAATCTCACAGATTCAAACAGATACAGTGAGGCTAGATGGGCTACTTGCATGTTTTAGGTATATACAAGTGAGGAGCAACTTAGGTGCTCAGGTAATATTCTGCTTGTGAGGAAGCCAAGCTTCTTGAATAATGCCAAGAAATAATGACAGTTTCCTATTTGTTTTATTTTCTTGCTTTTAGCTTACTAGAATACTCATTTTAATCCCTTTGGTATACTATCAGACAGCTGCTAAAAACATTTGAACTTCAGCTTTCCTTCATTTGTCTGGCCTCGCTTAAAGCTCATTGGTGTTGCTGATTGATTTCTTGTCAGCCCATTCTGTTTTGTCCTGACTAAACTCTGTTCTCTTGCCTTTTTTTTTTTTTTTTTTTTGAGGAGAGACTGGTTTTGTATGTATGTGGGGTTTTTTTGTTGTGGTTTGGGTTTGGTTTTGTTTTTTTTTTTTTCCCCACTCACGTTATTTTAGGCTGTTTAGGTTTCTTTTGTTTCTGCTGCAAAGTTTGTTAGCAATGTTTCATGAAAAACAGTATTGTGATGGAGACTTCGTGGAAGGTTTATGTGTTGCTCCTCTTGGATTTTGTTTGCATCCATATTCATGCTGCAGGTTTCAACTTGTCGGAGCACTAAAGACACTTGTACCTAAGTAATGCCTGCTGGAGTTGTCCTTACCTGTTCTCACTTCTGTCATCTCACATGACCTTGGGGAGGAAAGGGAGCAGCAAGAGGACTGTTCAATTGAGAAAGAATTCCTGAGGAGTCCTGGCTTGAGAACTGTTTCTCAGGTTCTGCCATTCTCAGGGTGACTGCTGGCACACTGGAGCAGGAAAACTCCTTCAGACTTTCTTCTCATGGCTGCTTCTTGGCCAGAGCCCTTGATTCCTATGCAAAGGTCTGCAACACTACATCTCCACACCTTCTAATGCATAGAAAAACATCCCACAGTTTAAATGTTATTTAGGTCTGGGTATGTTCAGTACACTTACAGATCCTGTTGCATTTCTTCTGGCTTAGATGTCTAAAAAAACCATTGGTAGCCACATCTCTGACCGATTGGAAGATGCTAAGGCAAAGTATATAGGGAACGCGATCCCTCTCCTCAAAACAGAGTAATTGGCAAGTTTCACCACTGGGAGTTCTAGTGGACATTGAGACAGCTCATCTTCTCTTGGGGAAAATTGTCATGTTTCTGGATAGTGTTGGCAGAGGGAAAGGGGCTTGATCTGAGTGTGTGTGTCCAGGCCTGCACATTGGTGAGGGAAGTACTGTTGGGGTGAAAACCAAAAAAAGCCCACCAAAACCTCCACATTTTGGGAGATTTAAGGAATGCTGTCACATCAGATTTTGTTGGAAATCTTACTTCTGCCACTGGAAACCCAACATTTCCATTTGTGAAAATAAGTTTTCTCTAGTGAAGATGACAACAGTGATAGTTCAAATTGAACTTCAGAAACTTTGCTAGCTTGGCACAGTTCCGCTCTTGGACTGCCTTTGATTTTATTATTTGCTTGTAGCTCAGCAGGAGCTCCTCTCAGAGACAAGAGGCGTTTGGAAAATGTGCTGTTACTATCATGATGGGTTTATATAATTTCTTGTATCAACGATATGTTGTTGCACTTAGGGCTGGGCAGCTTTCACAACCAAGAATGCTAAAGTTGGGTTGGCTATATAACAATGAAAGACAGTGGTGTGAAGTCACTTATAATACATACAGTAGGACTGTACTTGAAAAGAAATACCTTTTTCCCTCTCCTCAAATCAAACCCATTCCCCCTAGAAAGAAGACATCTAGTCTTAAACATTCATGTTCACTGTAATGTCTTTGTTCCAGTCTTGAACTACCTATGTGCTGCTGTATTACCACCTGACTTCACACACAGGTGAAAATGAGTCATCTGCAGGTTGGGTTTTTTTGTAGTAGTTCTGTCGTTACTTCCCACTGTAATGCTAGCAGTGACTCTTGAGTGTCTTAATCTTCTGTGCGTTTCTTAGCCCAGTCTGACTCAGTTGGCCAATCTGAAGCAGTAATCATTGCTAGTCATTGGCACGTCACCTTCAAGCTTAGATAATATTGACATTTTATGCTTCCTTTGTTACTTCTCCTTTCTTCACGTGTTGCTCTCTACACTGGGGTGTTTTTCTCTGATCCCATATGCCTCATTTAACTTTCATAAGTGTCCTTAAAACTTTTCAAATTGTGTGTTCTTGTGTGTATATCAAATGATGGGTATTAAACAGGCTTACTTTGTTTTTAAAAAAATTAATTCCTGAAAGCTAAACATCTTCCATTTATAAGTTAAGGTTTTTTTCCCCTGAACTTTTAGTTGGAAAATAAATATTTTGTCTTAGACTAAGACTTGAATCAGAATGAAATGTTTAGTTTAAACCAATAAAAACATGTTGGTTTGGCTTGATTTGATATAAATTCAGTGCTTCAAGGGACAGTAGTTTGGATGCTGCTCCCACCATTTTTATCCTCAGAGTTTAGGGACTACAGAGAAATATATAGGTATGGGGTCCTTCAGTTGCATTTTGCCCAGTCAGGGGAAAACTGTTCCCCTGAGGTGACAACTCAAATTGCTGTTGTGCTCTCTTGACTGAGACACAGTGAGAGGCATGTTATCTGTGTTTCTGTTCCCAACTGGTGAATTCTTCCTTTTCTCTCCCAGAACTCATTGATAGCCTATGAATGTTAAAAAGGTATCTGAGCTGCAGTTAAGAGGTAGTTAACTTACCAAGTATTTCCTCCACACTTTTATAGCTTTTGAAAGACCTTCTATTCCTCTGTCATCACTGCAAAGACAAACGATTTTGTGGCATACTTGAACAATATCGGACCTTCTAGAAAGAGTAGCTATATTTGCCAGGAAGTCTAGCATGTAGGACACAGCTGTAGGTCGATTTTCCAGGGTCAGCACTTTCAGCCACAAAATCAGCAGTCGGTTTCTGCAATACAAAGACTGAAGTAACTTTTAACCTGATGGAAGGGAGTGCTATCTAGCTATATACTATAGAGATGGGGTGTGCTTTCAGCTCAACAAATAAGTAGAGTCTACAGCAGGATAAAGGTTTAAGTTGGGGGAAAAAAATTATGTAGTAGCTGTTGCAACCCCTGCTATTAGTGGCTCTTCTGACAAGATACCATACAGGGGCCAAACCACAAAGTGAGCAGAAATTAAAACCTATGTATGAAAAGATTATTCAGTTTGACTCCCCCATGTCTTTTTTCCTATCCAGATTCTCTGACAGGAATTTGTGTGCTATTTGCATTACAATTGTGCATGACTACTAGGAGATAGTGTTGGTTTTGGTGTGGTTTTATTTTATTTTTTTTTTAAAGCAGTGTTCCCACAAGCATGTGCTACGTTCCCACACTGGGCCATAAACCTTTTTATTTTTTTAAAAAAAATATATTTATTTCTTAGGTTTTAGTCCTTATCTTTCTGAAGGTCAAATTTGGAAAGCTCTTCTCTTGTCCAGCTTGAAAGAAGTAGGAAAGCAATGGTCAACAGAATCTCGAACCAAGTATTATAGTGTCAGTAACAACTTGTAAGCAGTAGATGGCATAGCAGAGATAAGAATGAACTGAGAACAGCTGCTTCACAAGTTTCTGCCTGTATCTTTAAACAGTTTAAGTATACAAATAACCAAATTAGTAAGGTTTGTATCTAGCCTGTAGAGTGGCTATTATGCTTGTTAACTTGATCTTTTATCCTAGGTTAACTGGAATCTTTGAATTGTAAGTGTAATACCTTTTCATGTTGGGACGCTTAGAAAATGAGTTTTCTCTTTATCTTGTACCCTCTGGTAAATGAAAAATAAACACTGTATATACATGTAGTAAAAGTTATAGGAATCATATGCTTATGCACGTTCCACCTTTCATGAATTTTCCCAGTGAATAGATGCTGAATTCTTGTAGCTGTTGTGTAAGGAAACAAATCTCATTAATGTAAACTTTACGCTACTTTGTACTTTGTAGCTCCCAAGATAATGATCAAAAGCTTTTCTCAGTTCATGTGCTGTCTAATGTATGTCCCAGGAAGTTATTAGGTATTTGCTAAAGACAAAAATACTGTTTTTACTTCCTTTTATTGAAGAGGGAAAAGTTACAGTATAAACAGAGCTCCAGGTACTGGGCTAATGATCACAAAAATACCTCTGTCTGTTTTTTACAGCAAACTTTATTTTTTGCCTTTTCATTTGTGCAGGGGAAAAGCTTCAAATGGAAAGTCCTGGAAGAGAGAGGCCACAGGGGAGCACAGTCTGTCAGTTTGTGAAGGGTCAGGAGCAGGAAACTCATCTCAGTTCTGCTATTGACTTCTTGTATGACCTTGGGCAAACCACAGTTTCCTCTACGGACCTTGCTCCTCCTCGTCTTTCACTGTGTGTCATTCAAAATAGTGTAAAATGCTGCCGTTCTGATTTACTGATCTTTTCTATCCATTCAGTGTTGCACAGGTGTAAAGAAGACTAGGATCCTATCTTCTTTTTTTCATTTGTATTTGTGGGGATGATTTCTTACGGTTCTTACAAGTCTAGTAGATTAAAAAAAAAAAGTTGCTTTTCTGTGTCACTTTCCAGTTTACCCTATCTTCAAGTAAGTTATCCCATGATAAATGAGAATCAGATCAGACTTGTGTTGTTACCTGTTTCCACTGGCACAATGCACACCTTCATATCAGTCTATTTCTTTGACCAATGTAACTACAAAGAGCAACACATGATTACTAGAATGAAAAGGAGGGAATTTTTCAGCCCAAGGCACAAAGATGCCTGTTCACCTTGATTCTACAATGGGTGAATTAACCAGGGAGCATTGACAGCATGGTATGAGTTGCAGTGAAGAAAAGCATAGTTTCAAAATGAAATTTTGCATTAAATTACCTTGTATAAATGATACTGCCATTTTTTATTTTGGTAATTACTTATTTCAACACAGGTGGCTGGGTGACAGTGAGCCTGTCCTAAGCACAGAGAAGTCGCTGGGGTATACTCTATGACAATACCTATAATCATGTCCTTTGCCCACTGCTGCCAAAACAGGTGCTCAAAGCTATTATAAATATGATGTAATGCAGTGTCTTTCAAAACAGTGTGTTGTAGCTCTCTCATGTAGAGTGTGAGAGGATATTGAATGAAAACCTTGGCATCCCTGCAAACAAGCAGCAATAGCGGTGTTGTTGGCTAATCTAAACTTCTGAGGAGGTGACTCAGTTGACCTAAGAAAGGAATAATAATTTATTTTATATTTCTGAAATGGTGGTGGTGGGTTTTTTTGGTTTTTTTTTTTTTTTTTTTTTTTTTTTTTTTTGTTTTGTTTTAAATTGGAGTCTGGATTTCACTGTAGGCTGTGGGCATCTCTGAGTTGCGGCAGAATCTCTCTGAATTACGGAATAGGTAGAAAGACAGTAGGTGATATGTTGTATCTGCTTTGTTTCAGTTATGTATTTTGATAGAGCTGATGGTAGAGGATTTTCCTTACTCCCATGATCTGTACATTTCATGAGCTGATCACGCTTATACTTTTCTCTGCCTTTGATGTTTTGCCTTTACTGAAGCACAATTCACTTGCTTAGATTTTTTTTTTTTTTTACTTCATTAGTCTGTTCACACTAGTACCAAAATACTGAACATATACATCAACGTGCAATATCTTTTCTCTTAATTAAAGATTGGAACTTAATTATATAACTAAATATACCACTATAATTTTAATATTACCCCTCAAACTCAAGTAATGCTGGTATTTTTGAAAGTGTTTTATCTAACATAGCCAGTACAGTAAAGATTCTCCCAAAGCACAAATTAATTTGCAAAAACTGAGAATGCAGGAGGTTTTCTCACACCCACTGTGCTTTTAAACAGGTACCAGTTATTTTATGTCACAAGAGGAACAAAGAGCCTTAACTTAAATTCCTTAGATGCTTACAGCAAAAAAGTGTTTTGTGAGTGTGAGGGAATACAGAAATGTGGTAGGGCACTTCAAATTTCTTGCGTACTGAAAGAAACTTAAAATATCCCAATCAAACCAAAGCAGCACATCCCCTCTCCCCAAAGGCTGGCAGAGGCAATGTGGAGGAGATGGAAAGATATTTCCAGATTTTACAAAGGTTTGAAATGGGCTCTGCTTTCTTCTGCCAGTGGGACACTCAGACTAATCTGTAAATAGCGTCTGTTTATCATTAATTGCTGTGGCTCTGCAATCCCTACCTCCCACTAGGACTTCCATGAAAAATAAGATGCTCTTGGCCAAACAAAATTCCATGGGGGAGGGGGGGAAAGTAAACAATTAGCAGTGGGGTAGGGCACCAGTATTTAAAAAAAAAATGTAAACAGTAATGGAAAGGAATGTCCTGTGTTACTGTATAAGAGTAAGTAATTTGTTGCAGCAGAAAGTAATTAAAGGCTATATAGTGAGTCCAATATTGTAGATGGTTTTCAGAATGTCATTTTAAATGGCAATATTGGTGAAATGAGGATGAAATGCCTCTTGGTGGCAGACGGAAAGCACTGTCCTGTCTGTCTTGCAACCTATCCTGTGTTTGCTGAGACAGGGCTGGTTTCCTTGCTTCTGCACATGTCTCTCTTGGTGGCTCATGCTTCTGATCTGCGAGCCTTAGTTATATTGCCATATTTGATTGAAAAAGAGTTGAAATCAAACATGGTAGATGCTTTGATTATGTCAAAAGAGTAATAACTGTTGATATGCTGTGACACTGGTTCCCAGGCAATTGCATGTGTAGCATCAAGTGATTGAGAGTATTATGACAAAAAGCCTTTCTGAATGCCCTTCATACAATTGGCTATTTTTTAATGTGTTTATTTCTGATTTTTTTTTTTTTTTAACACTGGGTGAAAACAAAGAAACTATGTGATAATTGCTCTCAGAATCTTATTTGAGTCACATTTAATATTAGGAAAAATACAGGGAATCAAATTCCTGAGAGATTGACTTATATATGTTTTTTGTTTTTGTTTTCCTTTTTGTTACTTCACCAAGACTGAAAGGTGATAGTTGGACAAGTTGATTCATTTAAAATAGTCCTGTAAAAGTGTAGCAGAGTTAAAGAAACACTGTGTTTTAAACGTTTCCAGTCAAAGTGCAGTGACTGTAGCCTCTTCTTGGGTGTCTACAGTCCATTATAAATTGATTTTTCTCTTGTATCTAGTAGCTTTAATGTTCCTCTGCTTTAATTAATAGTTAATAGCAATTATTCCTCTGCTTCCCTGTGTGTTACATCTATTCCCATTTACTGTAATGCCCCCATGTAACTATGGGGTCAAAATCTGCATTCTGGAAAATTCAGATCGACTCAAACTAACAGGTACAAAGGGAAATAGTGTGCAAATGAAAGCTGTGTTTCCACCCTGTTCTGTTTTGTCCCTACAGCCTTTTTCATCATCAAACTTCAAAGCAAGTTGCAAATTTCTAGAGAATTTCAGCTGGTATGTACAAAGTGGCGCAAAATAATATGGCCAAGATGGTGTCCATTATCTATGACAGTGTTGGAAACAGACCACAGTTCTCTTGGCTTGACTTGATTGATGATGGTGGTTCTCAGCGTGGGCCTGGAGATGCCGGGTCAGACTAAGAGTTCATCCATCTACTGTCTTGGTCCTGGCTGGCATTTCTGTGCACTTAAGGAAAGAAAAAATAAATTCTGTCCCTACCCACCCAGCTTCCAACAATTTTCTATTTAAAGACTTAAGAGATCTCATCTGGTTTTTAATATTTCATAACTACCAACAGACCAATTCTCTGTGAATTTTGTGTCTCTACTTTTGAATCCATTTATGTATTTGGCTTTTTTGCCATCCTGGGGCAGTGAGTCCTGCAGTTTGAGTTACCTGACAATTGCTTTCTTTTGTTTTAAACAAGGCATGTGATAATGGCATGAAGTGCCCCCTAGCTTTCATTTTATGAGGAGAAATTGAATAATTGCACCCTGTGACTTTCTCTACACTATTTTTACAAAACTGTGCCATGATCCAGCAAGACCTGTCTGTATTCCATATTGATGAGTCCTCATCTTTTTATAACATCTCTGAGGGGGAGGCCATTTCCTACCTCTGATTCATAAGGCTGCAGTTTTCTATGCTTTTGCTAGACTAAGCAACCAAAGTGATTACTTGACTAGAATGGCAAACTTAGAGCCCATTATTATAGACATACAGTTCATGCTATTTTTTCTTTCGTGTGCACTAATTTGCACTTTTCCACCAAATGACTCGGGATTTTGAGCTTTTTCCTGTTATTCAGCTTTCGTTATGGAAAATACTTATTTTGCTTATTTTATTAATATGTTTATCTGGAATGTGCAAACCTCACTGTTTTGCCTTTCATTGGTATCGTATTCAGGAGTGAAAACCCCAGTTGCTACCATAAGGAATTCCTCTACTTGCTATGAGATCTGATTAGTTATACCTGTTGTTTATCTTGTACTTTTCACAGTAAATCACATATTCTAAAATATTTTTTATTCTTTATTACACTTTCCAAATATATAGTATGGGAGTCAGACTTACTAGCCCGTAAATCATAGTTTCTCCTATACTGAAGCTGATGGTCCGTTACTGAAGATCAATGTCCTTCTTGACTGAAGTTGTATGGTGCAGGCCTTGGAAAAGTAAACTCTCCCACTCCACATGGTCAATATACTTCAGCTTTGAAGTGATGGAAAAGTGGGTATTATCTCAAAGTTCCGCCTTGTATTATGAATATTTGTCTTGCATTTAGTACCCAAATTTATGTTGACTTCCATCAAAAGTAGCAGTACTAGAACTGTCAAGCTCTTTCACCAAAGCCATTTATATGGTTACATGAAAAAGTTTGTGATACAGTGGGACTGATGCTCTTCTATCAGAGAGCCTAAAACCAACGGTGGTTCTTGAAATAATTTTAATGAAAGTAATACTTTTTTGCTGGATTGATTTTTGAATAAAAGCAGGTAAGCTAGGAAGTTACAGTATTGTATCTGCTCACATAATCATGAGAATGAAAAATACCAGAGATAATGACAGAAGTGGAACACAAAATAAGTGGGTTTTTTTTTTAACTGAAGAAGCATTTGCTTTTGCTTGTCCTCCATTTGGCTGTAGATGAGAGGCATTGCTGAAAAAGCTTCATTATCTGTTAGCTAGTAAAGCTTTTCTTTCATCAAATAACACTTACTTGATGGCGGAAAAAATATTTCCCTACTTTGAAGACAACAGCAACATACTGTCATATGGCTTCAGAAAGTGACAGCACTGACATAATGTTTTTTTTTCTTTGTGTAACTTACTTTCTCTAGCATGTAGCAGCATTTGAAACAAAATATACACAATGGTTTTGTATATGTAGACAAATTAAGAGGCAGCAATTTAGGAGTATTATCCAGAGGTGCTATGAATATGCAGAATACGTGGGTTTGGAGTGGTTTTGGAGGCTAGAGGAGTAAAATGATTCTGGCAAGGGTGAGCACAGGCATGGGTGAACAAGAAGTTCTGTAATGTACAACTTTCAGTACAGCTGTTTATGACTCTGGCTATAGCCAAGACACTTGCATCAATCGGATGCTAGTCAACCCTTTTTCTTGGCCATCCTTTCTTTTTCTCTTTGTCCTTGTATTCACATATAATCAGAAAGTTTTATTCCAGCTTTGTAATGAATTCATTAAGTTCCTGTTCTGGAACCTTACTCCTGTCAGCACATAACAGAAGTTGCGCAACTGAAAATATTTACTAATGGGTGTGGAAGTGTAGAAGGATCTAAACATAGAATCATCATTCGGGTTGGAAAAGACCCTTGGGATCATTGAGTCCAACTATCAGCCCTACTTTACGAAGTTCTCCCCTACACCAAATCTTCCAACACTGCATCTAAACAACTCTTAACATACCAGACTTGACTTTCAAGAGTTATTTTTCTTTATTTAAAAAAATATCCAATCAAAGATCCCCCTAAAAATCACTGTTATTACAATGACAAAAGCACTTTGGGCTTTTGCTCAATACACAGTGCAAAAGACTGATGCTAACTTCATGTTCCACTCTTGTTTTCTACCTGAAAATGGAGGGACATTGGAGATATGCAGGACAGTAATGAATGACCTAACATATCATGGAATGGATCTTTTTTGGATCACCAGGTTATTACAGAAAAATCAAACTGTTCTTCTGAGATATTTAGGTATAATAAAACTTAGGAGCTTTGGTTTCTCATTTTCCTCAATGCTGGAGTGTCTTAATTTGGTGACTTCTCCTAAATAGCTCTGTATACTTAGAACTTGTTGAGTCCAAACTAATTTTCAAGTTACATCAGATACAGAGTATGAGATCTGTACTATGGAACTATTTTGTTCTGTTCACATGAAATTGTGCAGAAATGAAATAATTGTAGTCATTTGTCTGCTATTTTTGTTATTTAAGAAAACTATTAATTTTTCTATCCCACGTTAGGTCTAAGTAAGTCTGTGGTTCTACCTGGGACTTGAAGGTAGTGATATTTTTCAGAGGGCTCACTTTGCAATATCCGCAAATACTGCGGGAGGGACAGAAATTCTAAAATCCATCTGCAGTCACATCTTGACTTTCTAGATTAGGCAAATAAAGACTTGTCATGGCTGAGGGGGATAGTTTAGATAAATGGAAGGAAAACAAAACAGTCCAAATAGAACAGAAAATGTCACTGACTTTTGAATCACAACAGAACAGGTTCCATTATTGTGTACTCGTCAAGGAATTGCCTTCCTGAAGCATCCTGCCCTTCTTCCCTCGTTAGTCTAGCCAGCTTCCTATGGAGGAACAACCTTCTCTCCTTCCTCTTGGCTGGATCCCTGCTGAAGGCTTTCAGCTGGAAATCCTGGAGTGGTTGAATTTAATATACTCAACATGGCTAGTCATTGTACCTAATGACTTTCTGCCTGAAACCAGCATGGCCTTAGTTTTGAATCTCATCTGTTTAGGCAAGAGAGCACAGCTCAGATCTCTGGAGGGGGTTTGCCCAGCCAAGATGAACACTTTTGCAGCTGACTGGAAAGATAAGCACATATGTACGTCAGAACGTGTGTATGTACATATGGATGTGATATGTATGTTAACTGCCAGTGCAGAAAGTGAAATGTAGCAAGCAGTGTTCTCAGTTTAATTTTTCATGGAACAGACTTTGAGGTGGGAAAATTTATAAAATAAGTTGATGTTTCAAAACCCGGTTTGATGAGTGAGTAGTAGTGGACTTGCTCAATTATTGCCAGTTTGGAAGTACCCCTATCCTGTGCTTTTGAGCATACGAAAAAAATCTGAATTCTGTCATGAAACTCTGATTATATTAATATCTTGGCCTTTAACTTGAAAAGAAGGTAGGGTTATGGCCTACTGTTGTTTGCTTGTAGATGCTAATAATCTTTAACCTAGTTGAAGGGAGATTGTTTTAACAAAGTGGCTGTATTAAAATTGCAGGAAAAATAATTAATACCTAGAGGTTTTATGCCCATGTTAAGTGAAAAATCCATCAATTTTCATTTTGTGTGTTAAGGCAGGTAAACTGGTTGTGTAAACTTTAAATCTCACATGGTTGAGTCTTTTTTTCCCTCAGGCTTCAGCTTAAAGGAAAGAGAACCATGTAAACTATGTGCAATTTCTCCACTCCTTGTTAAGAGTGAATACAAGCTTTTTTTCCTTCTCTTGAAGAATCAGTGTGTCTCTACTCCTCCATTCTTTTTGATTGTGGTAACAGAGACTTTCCTCCTGCATTTAATTTAGCTAATGGCAGAATGTGTCCTGATAAGTGGTGAAGACTGTTATTGACTCTTGGTTTTGATTCATTTCCTGAGAGGGTGAGCCTAGATCTTAGGTACTCAGTTTTCTTGAAAACCAACCAATTAACATGGAAGCTGTGTGGGAACTGGAACATCCACACTGTGGAAATTTTCATGTTTCCAACTAATTTTTCTTTGCGAATCTGAGCTGAGGATGTCTGCCAAAAGGACTGCCCCCTTGGGAGCTTGCCTGTGGGTGGGCTGGCTAGTCTTAGATATCTGGCTTTCATTGAAAGATTTTTGACAGTGTCAGTTCCTGTAGAAATTTGTTTCTACAAATCACCATTTTTCCATTGGAAATTTTTTTTCCTAAAATTTCTGACTATCTTTAATGAAAAACAAAAATAGAAGGGAAACTGAGGAATTTTATGACCTCACCTGGCAATGTCCTCTGTATGTACAGTAGGAGAATGGTCTGTATCTGAATGGTCCAACTGGCAGACTGTAAGACTTAGCGCTGTCTGCAAGCTGATTTTTCTTTTAACCTGCCAAAGTAGATGACTAGAGAAAGTGCCTTCCCAGCCTTGCTTCAGGGTAGCAGAGTAAGTTCCAGTAGGAGAAAAAAAAAAAAAAAAGTAAGAGCAGGAGCGGGAAGAGGTGGCTGATTACCAGCTGCTGTGCATAGCATTAGTCTTGGCAAGGTTTCTCATGTGAAGTGGGAAAATAGCAGTCCCTGCTGTCACTTTATTTCCCTGATGTACACAAAAAGTCAGTGCTGCTGGGGAGGGAATAGGTCTGTCTTTAGGAGGTGCCATCTGGCCTCAGGGCAGAGGTGTGTTCTTGAGTGTCCAGTTAGGTGGTTTACACATGGTGTAAGTTGGCAGTTCAGTCCTGCCTCATCTTGAGTGCCCCTGTGTGATGGGGCTGTGAAATGGCTCATAATGGCTGTAGTTTCTCAGTCCCAGTAGGAGTGTGGAAGGTAATTTTTGCCTCCTGCTGGAATATAAAAACTAATAAGACAGCAAAGAGCTTTTATTTGTAATGTTAAAAGATATTTTAGGTGGAAATTAGTGATAATTTTAAAAAACAGTTAGTTAAAAGAAACTTTTGGATCCATCATGGTTAGCAATACAAAGCAAACTAAGAGAAATAATTACATTAAATCTGTCAAAAATGTGTTTTTTTTAATTCATCTATTTTTCAGTTTTTGTCTGTGAGTGTTTACAAACACCCAGCACTAGACGAACTGTAACTGGACTTAATCCTCTCCCCTTGCTTGTTAAATAAATGTAAACTGTGTGTTTCTTTGACTTCCATAGCCCAATAATAAATTACTAGCTTGTGAAGGATCGGATCCAATGTATTCTTCATCAATGAAATCTCCACAAGTGCCCCAAAACATAATATATTTTCATGCTGTTGCACTTGGACCAAGTCAAGCTGTGCTGGTAAAGCTGCCTTTGGCTGAGCGCAAGACTCATAATCCATAGGTTGTGGCTCTGCCAAGTCTAATGGGACTTGGGCACAGCATGAAAACATACTGTTCCAGTATATGCCTGGCTGTAAGCAGGGACCCCAGCTCCACAGGTCCCACCCAGTAAACATCCAGAACAGATTGTAGCACCCTTTATTGCTGTGTTAGTGAGAATCATCAGGAGCTCTCAAGAACTCATTAATTATATTTTTCTGAGTATAGTGTTTTCCATTTTGAATACAGCTAATTACATGCAGATCTTAATCTTATAGTTTTTTCCTTGTAATTAATTATTTCTTCATTATCTTTAAACTATTTGACTAAGCAGTTTACATCCTGCTCTCCTCGCTTCTTTAGCAGATGTCTTGAGAAAACAGATGTTTCTGTTTTCAAGAGAGAAGGCTCATCCTTTTCTAGATGGAAGAAAGCTCTTCCATCTTCCATTGAAAGCAGTTCAGTTGGTAGCACTGAAAATGTAAGGGAACAAGAACATTACTCTTTTGTGCTAAGCTAAAAATTTAACACTGTCTAATAGTATGACTGGAATATATATCTAAAAGCATATATGTAAAATGCATATTCCAGTAATAGATATATATGCATATATAAAAATATATAACAAGAAATATATTAAAACCCCATATACCTTGAGGGTTTTTGCCTGTTCCGAGTTCTTAAATATTTTGACTAGGTTTTAAAAAAGATACATAAACATTGGTTAATCTAGTCTCACTGAAGCTGGTGGCAGGCTTGAGAGTTTGGAAACATTTTTGAATTGAGTAACTTGTTTAGAATCTTCAAGTGTTGTTTAGATAGTGTTAGACTCTGTGCTTGGTGAATGGTATGTTATCCTTAGCCTGCTTGATATTGAAGGTGAAAGAGTTAACTTTTTAAGTAGATTTTCTCAAAAAAATATGTTGTCTACAAATCGCTTCTGATCTCATTATTTAAAACTGCTTTTACTGACAAATTAGTTTCTGTGGCCAAAAGACAACTTAGATTAGTCTTTAATAGATATTTGGAGATAATCTTTGTTAATTAGGATTTATTAGCCTTCAGCCAGACTCTAGTGTTTGATTAATCTAAGGTAATTAAACTCTTAAATCTGTCTGCCTAATCAGGAAGAGCAGTCCTGTGTAAAGCCATAGTTCTTGATAACCAAAATCAAGTTAGCCTGCCTGAGGATTTCTGGACCGAATCCAATAAATTGGGATTCACTTGTATAGTTTTTGCATATTTAGATAGCAAAGGCACCAGGTGTCCCATGGTAGATTCTATTTCCATTTGCCCTATTTTTTGAGGCTATGGCAATACTATAGATTAGTCCAGTCACTGACCTGACATGCAGCAAGGATATTTTCATTAAAACCATCCTGTCACAATATTGAGTAAAGATTATCCAATTATGAAAACAAAGCAGCAGCTTAGTGCAGTACATTGGGCCATAATGAAACAGAAACAAGTATTTCTTGTTTTGCTACATGAAAAAACCCAACTTGGACTGATGTCTTCTGTCAAATGGAGGGTGAAATGTACCCAAACACTGACAATCCTTCATTCTGGTGTATATGTTGTATATACCTTTTACAAGCTTGGGTGTTAGCAGTGATTCAGGTTCCCAGGGGTACCAGGTACATGTGACTCCTCCTTTGACTCCTAACTCACTAGGAATAATGTGTTTAAATACCTTAGTAGTTATTTAATTTCCCTTTTGAATTTTACAGAAGTTTTGATGATGCTACTCCACAGTTAGTAATTTTAGTGGGATATCTCAAGAGATAAACTGATCTACTTCTTGGGCTTGTAGAGAATCTCCAAGCAGTTCCTTTGCCTGATGTATGTATCTAAGGTGGGCTGTTCAGGGGTTAGCATTGTTAAACTCTTTTTCAGGCCTTTCAGTATGATTAAAGGCTTCATATTTTTGCATGTTTCTCATACCATACTCACCTAGTCAATGTAAATAGTATCAGAGGAGAATTTAGTTGGTGGCACAATGGAATAGGATACTCCAGTTTCATGCACTGTTTTGTTTTTGCATGTTCCATTATGAAATGTTTTCCAGCCTTTTAAGTAACACTTTAATAGAGATGAAGCAGGGAGTTTGCATTTAGAAAGTCCCAAAATATTTTCTGTTTATAGTGAATAACTTCTAGAAATTGCCTGGGACTTGCTACTGTCTGAGAGTCAGGCCTTGATGTAAGGTTTGCAGCCACCTGGACAGTAGTCCCTCCTTTAAACTGTGGAGGTGGGCGCATGCAATCCTATTGGATAAGGTTATTGATACCACTTACGAACTTAGGTGCTTTTCTGGGTTTGAACTGATGCTGATGAGGCCAGCAGCCCTCAAAGTGCTCTTAGAAGTATCTGCCTAAAAGGTTAGAGTGAAGAATTGCCGCCAGCAGAGAGAGAATGCTCCTCAGAAGGAATGCGTATGCACAGATGTTTGGCTCTCACTGAAAGTTCACTTGATTTAGTATTAAAATGTGGCGTTAATAAACCGAGATGAGAGTTGTAGCTGATGTGTTGGCCAACTGGTGGCCTAATGTGATCCTAACTAGTAAGGTCCGACATCAAATTAATGGGGTTAGGTTTACTCTGAAGTATCGGTTCTATAATCTAAAACCAGACAGATCTATTCCTGACACTGTAGATGTGCAAAACTTGTCTGAGGTTGTCTCAAATTAAATTTTTTCATGTGGGTCTGTGCTGGTTGGTGCTTTCCTTGAGTACAGTGGAAAAATACATGGCATGCTTTTATGAGGATCATGTGTTTGTTTTTACTATAACCCCTCTCTAAAGCAATTTGAGAAGATTCCTCCTTCTTTCCAGACTTTCAGCTGGAAACGTTACTAGGTCACTTTGTTTGTTGTTATTATAATTACCTAAAAAAGAAGGAAGAAGGATGAGAGTTGTAAAAAACTTACTGGCATTGCAAAATTATGGCTTACATTTACAAGTTGTTTAGATAATTCTTAGTTAAAAGGAAGGTATATTTATAGTATTCTTTAGTCTTAAAGACTAATTAAAAAATAATCTTGTTTTTTGCCCTATGTTGTGACTGAAGATATTTAACTGCATAAAATAAGCAAAGGCCACTTGTCCTCTTGTTGCATCAAGTCCTCTTGCTTTTTCCTTATGTGCTACAGGAATGCTTCTGTTTTGAGCTGCAAATTAAGTTCAGAGGTTTTTTTGAAAGTAATAGTTATAAATCAATTAAGCATTTTCACTAGATTTTTATGGACTAGGCTGTGTTCCTTTATTGGCTCTTAAGCCTGGTATTTCATGGCAGTGTTCTCAGAGTCCAAGGGAACACACTTTTTTCTTTTTTTTTTTTTTTTTTTTTTTTTTTTTTTTTTTCATTCAACCAGATAGGAGACTGGATTACACAGAAAGCATTTTTACTCAGCATTACAAATTGTAATCTCTAATAGTTTCAAATAATGTAGTCAATAATTATAGATTTCTTCCATTTGTATTGACACCTGCAATTTGATATCTGTTAACACTTTGGATAAGATTTGCAGAACTCAAAAGCTGAAAAATCCCTCAAATTTGTCTTGCCTCTTTTGTTCTGGAAAAATGAAACAAGCCATGAGAAACTGAGAAGCGACGGCTCAATTTCAGGAAATGGAGCAGGAGTTCTGAATACTGGAGTTTGAAAACTTTGAAAACCACCCAGATGACTGTTATTTTCACCTGAAGACTGGATACTGTGATATGAAATCAGATAAATAAAGTTCCTGGCAAAGGTTGATGTTTTGGGAGTCCTGTTCTTCATAGCCAATTATCCTTCAGTTGGCATTTATATTTTGTGTCTAATGACTTCTATCTGGTGAAATTGAATTCAGTCTTGATGTGTAGTCCATCCAGGGAGGCCTCCATCGCTTCCCTTGATTGTTCCATTAATTCAGAAATACTTACTGCCTTCCTTTATATTTTTTTTTTTTGTTAATCTTGCCAATTGGTATTTGTAGCTTCACATGGAGAAAAGGATGGAATTTTCCTATGAAATCAAAATGGACCCTTCCAAATCTAGGTGCAGCATATCTGAATAGAGCATTTCTCTTGATTTGTCCTGGGTGTGTTGTTGGGGAAACAGGGGAATTGGATTTGCTGCTTTTGCTCTCGTACTTTTAATGAGTAAAACTCTGAAAAATAGGTAATTAGAAATTCTAAACTAATATAAATACCATAGAGGCACATGCTGTGTCTCGTGTATGCTTCGTGATGTACAGTGACTCAAAGCTGGAAGAATCTTGTATTTCAAAATGTGATTTTTCTGGAAAAAGAAAATGGAGAATCAGTTCTGAAGGCTATAGGTTACTGTTATGATTAAAGTTTACATTTCTTAATATTTTCTAGATTTTCAATAAAATCCCTTACTTTAGGAGGAAGAAAAACCAACCTGATCTCAAGATTCTGCATATGAGAATTTCCCCTGAGATGGAAATGTGGCAACATTATCTTCATACTGGAATGAAGTTCTGGGGTCACATTGTCTATTCTGCTTCTTCCAGAGGGAAGATGCACATTCATGTGTTTTTGAGGAAATAAGACAATTCACCAAAATATTTAATATTTCATTAAATTATAAAATCTATTCTCTGAGTTCCTTTTGCAATTTTGTGTTTTTTGCTTTCCATCAGAATTTAGAAGGAAATTAATTAATTAGGTTATACAAACACTACCTCATTTGTTTCATTCAGTTACTTAACTAATAGGTTATCTTCAATAGAAATAAAACTTTTTTTTTTTTTGAAATAGGGGAAACGATATTCATTATCACCTTAAAAAACAGTAAGTTTTAATCTTCTATGCTCAAAGAGACATTTTTGGAAGGCCATGCTGCCTATCCATATGTTACATGTTCAGTAGAATTAACCTGGTTCGTGGTAATTCTTGTTATAATATTAATACTGCTTGGTAAAGGTAGCACTCAATGGTGCAGAGTCTATACCTTTAAGGTCACTAAGGTCACTACAGAGCCTTTTTCTACTTTGTTTTCAGGGGGTTTGTGTTGTGTGGTGGCTTGGTTTTGGGGTGTGGTTTTTTTTTTTTTTTTATTCACAGTAGCTCCTAGACCCACATATTGCTTAAGGAAATGAGTAGAAAAAAAGACCACAGTATTTGAATTAATTTATTCTGTTCAGTTTTCATTAAGTTCAGGCACATGTTATTCTGTATGGAGGAAAAAAATAACTATATTAATAAACCAAAGTTATGCTTTGGAAAAGCATTTTAAAAATACAGGAGGTTATCTCTCGGGTTTCATTATTTCGGTATGTAGTACCTTTTTAACAGCAAGCAGCCTGACTCTCTTGTGTGAAATACCGGTTAAACTGCTCTAATTGCATTGGTTTACCATATAATTATCATCAGCTTGCATAAAAGATCAGGCCTTAAAATAGCATGAAATAGAACTATCTGAAGGTATTGGCCAATAGGGGACTCAAGTATGTAATGATATGCTGGAAATAACGGAATTTCAGTAAACCCGCATTTCTGATTGAGTGTTTGTTTATAAGATGTTATGGTAGTTACCCAGAATGTCATGAAATGTAGCCCAAAAGGTACATGTGGAGTGTTTGCATTGCTGTGCGTGGAGCTCTGTGTGGGAAATAGCTTTTTTTTTTTTTTTTGGTCTGGCTGCTATTGCTCAGATCGCATGACCTAATTGAAATGAATATTCCTCCATCCGCTACTTATTATGTAAATATATTGGTGATTTAAAAAAAAAAAAAATCAATAAACTCCAGAACTAACTAAAAAACAAAATGAAAAAGCAAGGCAACAATCTAATAAATATCTTTGCAATTAGTTTGGTTAGTAAGGCATAAAAACTTGTAAGCCTGTTGTGACAGATGCTCAGGGAAAGAAGTTTTCTAAGAAGCTTCTTTTCTCCTAAACTGAATCAGGATTATACAAGTAAGATAAGATTTATCTTTGGTAACTGCTTAATTTCCCACCTAACCCTATTTGAAGATTTTTGAGGATTTATAAACAAAAAAACCCAACCATCTGACAAAATACTGTCTCAAAAAAGCCCCAAAGCCTAATCCTCAGACACTTAATTATTGGCCTGGCAGATATAACAAAGATGGCCTGCCTTGGAGGATCTGGATCCTCAGGCTGAGTAACTTTAGCTGCTGTGCTGGCTCAGGAGAGAGCTGATGCTGCTGTGTCTATCCTCAGATGGTGCTGCTAAATCTATTTGCTTTTACTAAAATAAGCAGAGGGCTCAGCCACAAGCAAACCAGTTGTAGAATTAATGCATGATCCTATTATAATGTGCTTAACATTTACTAGACCTCTTAATTTAGTTTAATTCAATCTTAATATCTTGGGTAGAGTAAGGTGCAGTAGCAATGCATTCACTGGTGTAAGCAAGGCCTTTCATCATCAGTAATTGTACACTAGAGTGTGTTTTTCCTGCTGTGACTACATTGTAAGTACTTCCACAATACTTTTTCTGCCTTTCTATGAGTTGAATAATGTATGCACAGCACTTCAAGTTCTCATGTGAAGCATAATTTCAGGGTTTGATTCTGGTCTGGACCTCATGAAAACATTTAAAGGCATCTCTGTTACAGAATCACAGAATTGTCATGATTGAAAAGGACCTCTGAGATCACCGAGTCCAACCTTACAAAAAACCACAACCCACTCCCTACAACCTTGGACACAGAGTATGCCCTGAAGTGCTGCATCTACATGTTTCTTAAAATACCTCCAAGGTCTGAATATCTCTGTGTTGACAGCCATGAGCACTTTAATAAACTGCTCACTGTTAAAGGTCTCTGCAAAGCAGATGGAAGATCTAGAAATAGAAGATGTAAGAAAGAAAGGATTCAGAGTCAATGTCTGTGGGTATATCTCCCGTATCTTCAGTAGTGTTGTGCTCCGTGAAGTTGAGACGAGTAGCTCAGCGATATACAATGCCCACAAACACGATGTCTGCCGTAGAAGAGCCGACTGGCTAATTTACGCATTAATACTGTCACAGCAATAGCATGCTTAACTATGTAACTGTTACTACATACCTAGTGGGATATAAAAAGAGATTAGAAAGGTAGATGCAGTAGAAGACTAAAAATCCACCAGATGAATGGCTAGAAAATTATTTGAGCATACTCAAACACCTACAAATATTTATTAGTGCTACCCTTACTGAATACTATTTGCATCCTTCTAGCATGCAAATATACTCACTGCAGGCTAGGAAGTCATGGAGGTGTGGCTGGGAATGGGCAGGGTGGTGTTAGATTAACAAACAATTTATCCAACCTTCAAGGCAATCATTCACTGAGCTGGGTGTGTACATATCTCTGTAGGACTCACTTCTCCAAAATAGCTGTGGAAAGTTCTGTAGGCATGAAGCTTGTTCAGTTTGTTGAAGTTGTACTGCAGAGTGTATTCTGGGCAGAACGTTGAGCCAATGCAAGGAAAAGCGGTGTCTCTTAAGACAGGCCAAATAGGTTTTTTTTGGTAGTTGATTATGAGAAGGGACACCTCTGATACTTTCTGACACCAAGAAGTTAAAAATGTTAGGATTTTTGGAATGAGCAGGTAGTCTTTAGCAATGGAGTTTAGTAATACAGTAAGTTTAGTCCTGCCCCTTTTGAATTCTGTATGGTTATGTATCTAATGTGGCTAATTAATAGTGACTTTGCTGTCTTACTGCTGTAAAAAGCAGGAGGTGTAGATGGGGAGTGCCTCTTCCTAGGTTCTGTAGCTTTGGGGTGTGTCTCACAATCTCTGTTATTTGGATTTGCTTAGCAGCCGTGTAGGCAGACTAGAAGACTAGAGAAGTCCAAGCCCATTGGGATTTCAAGAAATATGACAGTTCTTCTGTGCACTTGTGTATGTTTCCCATGACAACATAACTGTCTCCTTTTGGCTGTCCAGAAACACTGACAATAGCAAACAGATTTGTTGTGTTTTTTCAGTTGCCTTCAGTTGTAAACTTCCTTAGAAACCATGTCATGTCTTTGAATGAAAAAAATATTCTAAATAAACAGACTGCTTAGGAGAAAGAAACAGACTTCCTAAACTGACTATGATTTAGGTCTTACGAATTCAGTCTATCCACTTCAGACACTGTTTACCCTCATATGTACATGATGCAATACACCACAGGTTTGTCTTCCACTCCACCCCTCTGAATATAAACCAGGCATTTTGAGATCGGAGTAATAAAAATCACAAGAGGCAGTTATTTAAGTCATTGAATCGATCTGCCTTTCAAGGCAGGTTTATTCCCAAGTGCAGATTAACTATGGGGTTTATTTTGGTTTTATTTACTGTTCAGATGATATTTTGGAATGAACAAGCCTATGCATTCTGGTTTTAATAGATTTTTCATAGCGAATTTAATAGACATCAGCAGTACAACAAACTTTTGGCTGAGTATTAGTTGTTGCCTGTTTGGGATGTTGATGCATCTGAACTTCTTATCTGACTCCTTACCTGCAGCTTTCTGTTCCTAGGAGTTAAGAACAAAAGGTACTAGGCCAATGTACCTCCTATCCTTCTGGCAGTTATTTCTTTTCTTCTCTCTTATCTTCATTTTCCCTATCCAAGAGGATCTCACAGTTCGTAGTTTGCTGGTGCCTTCTGGGCTCTGTGTAATTTTGCACCTCTGCAAGGAGATGTCTGCTTTCACCATTATTTCAATGAGTATTGTAAATACTCAAACCTTTCATTCCTTTCTCTTGGAAACATCTTGCATTCCAGGAATAACTCTTACAGTTGAAAATGCTAAATGGATGAAGGTATGAGATCAACTGGGAAAGCCTCTGAGGTTACAAAGAGGTACCAGAGCAGCAGTTCTCTGCCCCAAAATATCATTTCAGTATAGGAGAAATCAAGGGATCCTTATGAGAAATACAGTGGAAGTGAGCACATTGTATGTAGGAGGAAGGAAGGACAGCTTCAAAGATGTCCCAACCAGAATCCCCTGAGATTCTCTTCAACCAGCATTTTGAACACCTGCTTTTCTAAGGCTTTCCCTGTACAGTTTTTTTTTTTCTATTGAGATAATTGCAGATGCAAGTAGGTGATGTTAAACGCGCATGCATGAACATATGACTTGTATAGGACATAGCAAGTGAAGCATACCTGTAGTAGCTGTAATTTCTGATTATTTCCAGGCTTTCATTTCAGGTAATTTTTGAACTGAAACTATGAAAGCGGGGAAACAGAAATTTCTTTGACTGTAGAAAGCATAACACTATTATACTCTGTAGGTTGCTTCAGTAGGGTGTTTTCTTGTAAGTGATGTGGCCCAAGAATAATTTAGTCTTTGAAACTGTATCAAAAATGAATGATAACAAGATGCTAATCAAAGAAATATAGAATATCAAGTCACTTAATCGTACTGAAAAATATATTTCACACATGAATTGGTAGCACAATGATTCTCTTCATCTATAGATCATTTGCTCAAATACAACTTCATGAGTGACCTGCATCATACAGACTAAATCAGTTTCCATGTGTTTTATTACAAAGAGGGACTTCTGGCACTGGTGACAGCGTTGACAGAAAGAGAATAGATGATGCTGGTAAGCATTTGCTTCCTCTAGTGCCTTAAGAAGGTGGCTGTGGTGTGAAAGGATAAACAGCAGGATTCAGATACCAAGTATACAAAACAAAAAGCCATACAAGAATACTGAATTAGATTAGACTGAAAATAAAATCCTAGAGACTTTATTTCTCTTGGGTATATATGCTTGGCTGAATCTGCTGGTGTGACAGTCACTGTGGGATGTGGAGTTATGCTGGTCATGCCTCAGCTTCCATGGGGCACCAGGGAAGGTTGCATGTTCCGTTGTCGTCCTCCTTTTCTGTTTCTGCTTCTTCATAGCACAGAAAGGAATGGAGATTTTGGGCCCTCTAGTCAGGTCTCTGCCCTTGCCTTGGAGTTCTGGGGTCAAACTTGATAGAAGTTGTGAAACTTTTTGGCAGCAGCATGTGTTAGCTGTTTACATGCCAACCTCTCTAACACCAATGCACGTATTATAGGTTGTACACAGTGTCTCGTTGCGATCGTTGCATTTTATTGTGTTACTTTTAGTTCACACTCTGTTCTGTAGCTGTCACTTCTACCATATCTTCTTGTTGAAGACTGCATATGTGAACGTTAATGCTGTTGTCGATGTTTCTCTTCCAAGCTCCTGACCATCTCTTTTGGATAAATGTAAAGATAAGCACTAGAAAAATAAGCAGCAGTTGTTTATTTTAAGATCTGCATTAATGAAACCTTATACAGTATGGTGTACTTTCCTTGTAACTGTACACTTTAACTTCCTTAGAATATGAAATGAAAATATTATCAACACCAATTTAATCTGAGTTAAAACTCATTAATCATTTGTAACACTTTTAGTGCACTGTTTTACACACACAAACATGAATTTGTAATTTGAAACTCAGCCAGACACTTTTCAGACTCTATAAACCATCCAGAATATGTTAGCAGAAGGAATATTTCCACAACTGCACTTTAGAGACATAAAGAAAAAAAAATAAGGAAAAATGAGTGAACTGGTATTGGAAGAGAGAAAGAGAGAACTGTCAAGTATTTTCTCTTTCAAAATTTGTGAGTTGTTACCTCATGGAGGAACAAATGCTGGTGAAGCTTTCCTTAAAGACAAACAAAAAGTTCTCGCAGAAACACTTCTGCAGACTTTTGATAAATACTAATCCTTAAATAACAGTTGCTTTCCTAAAAATCCAGGGTGTGTGTGTGAGAAGATTGAATCAGGCAGTCAGGTTAATCAGCAGTTTGGGGAAAAAAAAATTTCCAAGATTTTTCAGGACGAATTTGGAAGGACTTACAGACCTACACTGAAAGAAAACTGCCTATTTTCTGCTTTGTCATACTGTGTTTAAGTTATACTTGGTATAAATTTTTTTTGATTCGTTTTGGTGACTTCCTCTTCAGTGAAGGCATTTTGTAAGAAATGAGAAAAAAATGTTTACGACTGTATTTAATAACACTTTGTTACGCACTGTGAAAAGAATACAAGGAATATTCATTTCCTCTCCAGTACACCAATTTTAAATATTTTGTTTCAAAGTTTACACTTTTCAAACCTTCCCTAATCTGTTGGAGCAACTTTTAATAGTTGAAGCATAATTTAAAGTCATGTCAATCAATGTATAGAGATAATGATCCTGTGCAGTGCAGGATCTATGTGCTCAAAGGTGACACCATGAAATATCCTGTGATTTGGAAGTGTTCTGGCAGATAAGAAAGGTAGGCTGAAACAGTTTGTTAAATGCCATTCAGTATCAAGTGATAACATCTCTGTAGTGTGCTTTGTCGTTTCTGTAGATAGTTTTGTCTCTCAAAGTTAATTTTTAATATCAACTAAAAAATTATTAAATGTCAAAAGACCTGATTCTATCACATATTTCACATTCCCAGTACTGCTAATGCAGTTCATTACTATTTTGAGACCAATCAAGCAGACTTTTCAACACTTGGCAACAGAATTTGGAAATATTCAAATATTTCTGTGTTTAGAGGCCTCCGTGGCCACAAAGAAAAATATGCTAATTTCAACCAGATCTTTGTGTTCTCAGCTGAAGTAGTAGCTAGTGTATTGTAGGCGTATATGAAGCTTTTCCCCTCCCAAGAGATATTATAGCTGTGAATGACTCTTGGAAAACAATATTAATTTGCTGCCACAACTGGATGAGCTATAAAAATGAGTATAGATAATACTGTGTTATGTTTCCTTGCTTCTTCAGCAGTGAGCTTGCATTTTTCCTCCTAATTTCTTAGATGGAAAATAGCTTTTAATGCTTTGGTTTTAGAAGTTATGGTAGAATTATTTGTATGATTTCCATTTTCTTGCTGCTATACGTTTGGCAGTCAGGCGTGAGACTCTGTGTGGACTACAGTAAAACCTTTGACAGTTATGGCTACCTTTGTGATAGTTATAATTAACCTTACTGTATCTAGTAAAGTATTTTCTCCATTTTTTTTTCCCAGAAAAGAAAACTTCCTTTAAAATGAGTGTTTGTCATTTTTTCTTAAATAGTGTTGTTTCAATTGCTGTAATGGTTAAGCTTTGCTCGTAATCGTGCTGCAGTAACATACAGGATTCATATTTGAAACTGGCCTGAAGGTGTGAGCAGTTGTTCTGATTGATCCACTCCTGAGAGAGACAAGATATAGTCAAGGCTTGGCTTCTGTCAAATCTAGCTGTGACTAAATTCCAGTTGAGTTTTAATTGGATTTTAGTAAAACTTCCTGTTCAGGTTCTGTTTAGGTTGAGAAGGGGGGGAGGGGAGGAAAATGAAAAAGTCTGTAAAGTGAAGGTCTGTCTTATTTAATTTTGGTTTGGTTTGTGCCTCCTGGTCATGCTCTTCTTGGATGCCATTGTTTCCTTCACCCTGGGCAGGCTGACAGATGACAGTTTTCAGACACAGGTCTCCAAAGTCGCTTATTCCCAGCCATTTATTAAAAGAAAATAATTCTGAACACTACTGGCCAGGTTCTTCCTGATGCCCAAAGGGAGCCCAGTTTGTTTGCAGTTCGTCAGCATGCCTTAAATCTTGTTTCCTGCCTGCAGAGGCTTGGAGCCCACTGCCTTGTGGTTTTACAGGGACCTCTGGAGAAGTCTTAACCCAGGGACTTCTACACCCTTCCTGAAGGAGCTGGCTTGCTGCTCTCATTCAGAGCTCTAACACTCCTCGTCAAGCCTTTGTAGTAGTGCAGAAGTATTTGTTGTTTACACTAATGAGCCTTTTCAGAAATTTTCTCCTGGCCTTGTACTCTGCTACTGAGTTACAAGCACCTGGAGTAATATCCTGTGTTGATGTGGACAATCATAGAATGGTTTTGGTTAGAAGGGACCTTAAAGATCATCAAGGTCCAACCCCACTGCCACTCCCGCTCAACCAGGGTGCTCAAAGCCCCATCCAGCCTGGTCTTGAACAGTACCAGGGATGGGGCACCTACAACTTTCCTGGGCAGCCTGTTTCAGTGTCTCATCACCCTCACAGTAAAGAGTTTTCTTCCTAATACCTAGTCTAGCTCTCCCTCTTTCGGTTTGAAACTGTTACCCCTTGTCCTATTGCTAAAACCTCTGATGGAGTTCCTCTTTTTCCTTTTCTTTCTTTGGTTTTTTTTTTTTGTGG
>VXBJ01001572.1:323320-389139 GCA_013400055.1 Nycticryphes semicollaris
TTTTTTTCTGGTGCTTAAGAAGAACACTATAGAGTGTCCAGGATTTGGTTGTTAGAGCAAGGAATATGATTCACAGATTAATCTGTTGCAGATTTGAATAGTGCCTGAAGCTAAAATACTGTGATCTTGAGGTTATATTATTGTGATGTGAAATTCGCTATAAAATGTCATATGGCTAGGCTAATCTCAGTATTGTCATTATTGAATCATAACTTTGTGTTTTATATTATACTACAGAAATAAGTTATCTCCACTATTTTGGGGTCATTGACCTAAAAAAACAACCAACAAAACAAATGTAGAAATCAAAAATTATCGCATTTTTGTGAGAAGTTCATGTTCATCATTTGGAAAGCCTTTTTACACAAAGTTGCTTGGCCACAGTGGTTAAATTTAATAAAAATAGTTTTTTATTTGCATCAAAATTGTGACGAGTGTTTCTCTTCAGGCTCCAAACTTACTTAGCTCAGGAAATTCTCTGAAATTTGGTTTGAATACCTTCAGTGTGTTACGAAGGCAGTGCACACTATGCTGTATTTTATTTCTTGCTTGTGGCACAGCCCGTCTCACATTGCATAATCTTTTTCTTATTTCACACAAAAGTGTGAAGTATGTTTCTAGATAATCTGTTGAACTCTTTGTCATGGTTTGTGTTCATAATAATTTCTCTACATGAAATTCAGTCAGGCTTCAGGCTTTCCCAAGTTGTTGGAGATGAAGGCGGTGTGTTTAGGTTTTCCATGGAGACGAATAATTTATGGCCCAAACAGATGGAAGCTTACAAATACAAACAAAGCAAATTCTTTTTGGGAACTCTGTGAAATAGTGAGAATACAATTCTTTAAAACATCTATATCATCTGCTGGAAAGCTTCTTTACAGTCTTAAAGTTATTGCTGGCTGAACATATTTTTCTTACTATTACTTATATTCATTTGAATAATGTGTAATGTGTTTTAATAAATCGTGAATGCCTTTTCAAACAGATCACACTACAGTGACTGTGTAGCATGTTTAGACCTATTACAACTCTCTGACCTGATTTCAGGCCTGAAATGTTCATATCTTAAAGCTCAGAAGAGGAAATACTGCAGAGGTTACTTGGAATTTATGCACTCTAAGAACTGCTCTGACGTTTCAGCAAATTTAGAAGAACTCTTGTTTAGAAGTCATGAATATTTTACACCAGGTGTCCATCGTACCATATACTTTTAAAGGTTACGAAGACTGTTTTTTTCTGGGAAGATGAGTTCTGGTCCTTCAGTGCAGAAGCTGAGGGCAAAGAATCTTAGCAACAAATTTGGCTGAATACAGATTAATTGCTGCCACTTTGATATGAGTACTAGTATATAGATATTTTCTGATGGAAGGAACAGATAGACAACTTTGCATCTGAAAAGATGGTATTATGTGGCATGAAGTTTGAGTAGAAAGAAGTGAGACCAAATGGTCCAAATACTTTTTCTTGGGGTGATATATAGAGCCATACTTACTAGCTTATCCATTGCTGCTGCTCCTCTTGAAAATCTGATTGCTCCATCACAAATACAAATGCAGTGCAATGCAAAAGTGGATCTCATCTTGAGTAAAAGGGAATGACTTTTCCATTTTGCAGGAAAAACTGAGCCATGGAAATGCTTGCATGCAGATTTTCTATTTGAAATGAGCAGTAATAAGAGTAAGATAATTATTTTCCCTTACTTAACCTTTCTATGTGGTTTTTTTTCCCCTCTGTTTCTCAAATATTTTAGATTGTTAGGATTCCAAAAATAGGTATTATCTGAATAAGAATTTTGATCTATTTTCCAGTTTACTTATTATTTCCATTCACCAATGCTCGGGCTTGAGCATTATAATGGGAATAGGCAGCTATAGCACGTTACACAGAGAGAAAAAATTCATCACACTTTATTTTCAAATGTAAGTAAACAGTTTTTTCATCTCCAAAAACTGCTCCTGGCATAGAATTCAGACTTATCTCATTCATAAGCTGCTACGGCTCTGAAAGAGGCGATGCTTTTAGTTAGAACAAAGGTGCAATCCAGTATTATTTTAGCTCTCTGGATTTCCCAAGACATGTGGCTTTTGGAAGTGGCAGTGATAGTGGTTTGGAAGTGAATGCTTTGGTCTGCTTAAAATGTGTGTGATTTCCATTCAGAAGCACAGCATAAAACAAAAGAGCACTGAAGTCTTAATCGGTGACTTTTTCCCCTGTGACAACAGCTGTATTCCTTCAACTCCGCTCCTTCCGTAGGAATCTCACTAGGATGCCAGGATGCCCTGCCGGTTGTGCAGAAACCGCAGACACATTGTCTGTTGCATTAAGAGGCAAATAATAAGACATTGACTGTGGTTTTAAACTTCTGATTGGCATTTGGAAATATGCAGTTATTTTCAAACTTGTAATTAAATGAGCCTAGTAGCAGTTTCTTCTCTCAGTGTATGAGAGGGCCTATGTGTCTACTACTGTGTTGATAAAGAAAGGCTTGTTTGTCTAAATATAAATGGGGGGTTTTTTTGTGTTTACATCTTGCTGTGACATCTACCTCATTTTTATGTCTGTGGGAACTAAATGATATTTCGTTATTTTATAGTTGTCTTTAAGTGTTCAAGGGCACAGTAGGGCTTTGGGAGAAGACTTTTTTTTTTCTTTTTAAAACCTAAACTGTATTTTATTTGCACTCCAGAAATGTAAACCCAGGCTCAGCCATATTTTAGTTTGAATGCAAGTTTGTGCTGATGGCTTTGTTTACCATGCAAGATTTGTCAAGCTAGTTTTTCAGAGCTGTGTCTTCAGAATCTTTCATCAGCCCATATTAGTGATTTACTTGGGACACTGAAACCTGGGTAGGGCTTGGAGGCCCTCTTATGCAGCTGAAATCACCTATGTATAAGAAAAACAGCTAGGAGATGAGGGAAGAGAAGTGTGACTAGTATTTACTATACACTGTATAGCATAATCTAATTTGAAAATAACCTGATTTTGTATTGAGAATGTAAATTAGCTATTTACAGTCTTTGTGGTGAGGGTGGCTCATAAGGCATGGAAGCACAGGAGGTCAGGGACCTATATTGTCTCACGAGTTCATAAAGTTACCTTATAAATCTTTTCCACGGGATGCAATCAAGATGGTTTGCAATTTGGTGTCAGGGTGATACTCCTGTGATGCTTCTGCAGAGCATGCATGGTTAGGGCTTTAACGAAATTGAGCCTAGCATCAGAGATGAACAAAATGCAGGATGAAAACTTTGGAAGTTCATGGACAGTTTGAAACGCTTCTGTGAAGGGGAGATTCTGAATTATGGGTCAGCCCTTTGAGCCAGTTGGTTTGGGGATGCAACAGCTGCACCCCATGGTGACTCTAGCTCCAGGATGTTTCTGGTTGCTCCTGGGTATTGGGTGTGAGCTTCCCTCAGGAAAGTACCAAAAGCCTGGAAGTATGCAGTCATACTTAGCTATTACTTAGCCAGTGTTTCTGTATTGCTGTTTTTAAAACATGCAAAAATGGGATCTCTGTCAGGTTCCCTAACTAACACAAGATGAGGATGCTTAAGTCAGTATTCTGAAGGAGATCAGATGATGCTACTTCCATACTAGAAAATTATACCTCAGTCTACCTGAGTTCAGGATATTAAAATGGACTCCTACATTACTAATGGTATCACCTCCTAAAGAATACTTATAAGTTCTAACCAATGTGTAATAACTAGCTACTTATTCTCAGTAAGTTAGGTGCATATCGTAAGTTGGATTTAAGAAAAAAAAAATTGTTGTTTTTTGCTGAAAAACCAATGTGGCCTGCACATTGAGCCTATCACTATATTTCTTTGCTTTATGAAGCAAAGAGAAACAATTTCTTTTCAATCCTGGTATCTCGGAGTATGTGCAGATTCTTTCCCCTTTCTGTAAGGATGTTTTCATGCTATTTGTGTAAATCAGAAGTTCATTAGCTGGAAGTGACACATCATTCTGGTTGAAGCAATTAATATTCTCTTTTTTATTTATTCAGTGATTCCAGCTAGTACAGTATCTCAACTTAGTCGCTTCCTTACTTAAATGTACTCTAGATACTGTCTTCAAATCTTGGCTGAATTTCATTATTTTCATACAAAATGCACTTTTATATTTAATTTTTTACATTTTTATATGGAAAAATTCTGGCATGCATAGAGCTCTCATTCATGTCATCACACTGCACTCTAACCCATTGTGCAGTGGTACCACAGTATTGTTGAGAAACGGTTTTGCTTCTGAAGGCAGAGTGTAAGTGAGTGGCAGATGCATATAGAAGAAGGAAAAAAAAGTACGTGGAGACAAATATAGGATAAAAGTAAAACCACATGGAATGAGAAATACAACAGTGGGTCGTTGACAAGAAAGCACTGATCTGGACATGCAGGTAATTGAAGACAGAAAACAAGGATGGTTTTAAGCAGAGTTTTACTAGGGTAATATACCAGGCATATTTCTGATGGGTCCAACATAGCGTTACAGGATTTTTACCACATAACTCATATCTCAGGATAGGCCTTCTTTACCTTACCCACAGGATTTAGCTTGTAACCTGAGCAAAAGCCGGGACATAAAGATTATGGCCTAAAATAGCACAAAATCTAATTTTGTTGCTTGACCAAAGTTAGACTTAAGTTATGCTTCAAACTGCAGACACAGTGGAAAGCACAGGTAGTGGAAAAACAGAGTAATAAGTGAGGAAATCTCAGGTAATGATATTTCTATTTCAACTCCATATGTATGTGCTTGAAACAATATCTGATACTAGCTAGAAACCAGAAGATCACATGACTGAATAATAAACTAAGTTATACTTAAGTAGTGGCTACTTGGGCAAAATAGTTGTGAATGGTTGATTAAAAATGTGACTTGTGGATTCCAGTACTTTCTTCAAGTTAACCTTTTTATATTATTAATAGAAATCAGAGTCTTTTATAGACAGTGTTCTCTGAAGTTGGGTTTTTACCACCTCAAAAGTACTTGCTTAACTTGATACATGTTTTTGTTGCTGTTCATTAGGGAAGCAGATAATAAACCAACTGCTGGCTTTGTAAGTCCTATAGATTCATAAGCAGTTTTAAAAAATATTGTGTGCTGGGTCTTCAGAACCAGAACTCATTGTTTAGAGAGTTTATTAAAATGTGAATGATACATTGGCAAGCTGTCTTTAGCAGTCCTTCCACATTTGTGTGATAGGAAAAAGATTAGGAAAGAGTGAAACTCAAGCTTTCCAAATCCTTAACTCTCATTCCTTCTGTAGACTCAAAGTCCCCTGGGAAAATCTTGTATCTCCTTTGTCTCCTTAACTTCTGAATGAAAGAAGATTTTATGTTGTATTTTTTTGGTGTGGTTTTTATGTCTGGGTTTTTTTGTCTGTTTTTTGTGTGTGTGTTTTGTTTTTTTTTTTAATCATACTGGATACTGGCTGAAGTTAGAATAGAAAAATTTAGATAATTAGAAGCTAGCTAGCTGGTGGGAGTGATGAGCTTCACCCACCTGCCCAGAATTCTGCAGCAAGCCTAGGTCTCCTACTTATTGGATTGGCATATAGGCTTGCACTGGTAGCTACGAACAAAGTAATAGAAATACAAGATAGTAACTTTGTTGTCTGAATGGAGTTTAATGTTTGTAATATTGGTAATTTTGCCAGGTAATAAGTACCCCACTTCTTTTCATCATTGCCCTGGCTGTGCTGGTATTGTGCAGTGGTGGATGTTCTGTGACACCTGGTTGGGACTCCTTCCTGTGGTAGCTCCAGAGACTCTGAACTGTTGAAAATGTAAGGACACTGGAACAGGCTGCCCAGGGAGGTGTTTGAGTCCCCATCCCTGAATGTGTTTAAGAACCATTTGGATGTGGTGTTGGGAGATATGGTGTAGGGGAGGAATTAGTAGAGTAGGGCTGATGGTTGGATTCGATGATCCTAAGGGTCTCTTCCAACCTGAATGATTCTATGATTTAAGATAAATTTTCCAAGATGTTGGATGTGAAAGTCTCTATGACATACTTAATTTTCTGTTCTCCCTCTCCTCTTGTTTTGCTTTTCTATTAAAATTGATCTACTTTCAAAAGGTGATAAGCATTCACTTCTCAAGGAATTATGTCAGCCACATGGTATGTAGTGGACTGTTTGACACGGTCTGTGGAATAAATTTGGTTATTAAATTCTTGGTACTTTGTGTGGTTTACCTCTACATCATGCAATTCTGCAAGCAATACTGACAGCTGTTAAAGTTCATAAATCGTCTTGAACTTGTTCTGGGTCTGGAAACTCTGGGTATTACAGTGTTAACAAAAAATTTCTTTGTAGATCAGAGTGACAGGAAATAAGAGAATGTAATTTTGTCTAGTAAGTAACTTTTTTTTTTTTCCTGGCTGATCCAGAAGTACCAAGAACATTTGAACAATTTATATTTGATACAGTATGGATGGTACCAAAACTAACATTTAAAAACAGACCTCTCGTAGTGTTACTTACCTGATAATTTTAAAGCCAAAAAGCTTGCCTGTTTTGGGAAACAGTACAGTAAGAGAGCAGTATAATTTTGGAATTTTTTTTCTATTTTAATATTAATTTGAGTAAGATTTAAAAAAGCTGTGGGTCACACTGGATCAGACAAAGGTCTATCTCCAATGCCAGCTATAAGCAGAAGCCTAAAGAGGAGCAGTGTAAACACATGTGGTAGTACACTAATACTCTTCCAGACTCTAGCTATTATTTTGGGACAGGGATGTATTTCTTTGCCATTTTCAGTGTTGGTGCGTTTAATAACCTAAAATACAGATGTAATCCATTAGCATATATGGGCTCTCTTTGAGTCCCTGTAAATTTTTAACACCCTTTAGCAAGAAATGCAAGGGACTCTAATATGTCTTGAATGAATAAAGCCAAACACAAGCTAAAACTACCCACCCTGTAAAGCCCAAACAAAAAAACAAACTCCCACAAAAACCCTTTTGCTCATTTTGAATCTGACTTCTTTTGTTCTTCTTCCCAGTTCTTGCATCAGAAGAGACAGTGCACAATTAATTACTGTTTACCATTTCCATTCCACTTCTGCCTTTTATTGTCCTTTACTGTGCTCAGCCCAAGGCTGTGTGTTTTTCAGATAGAAGAGTCTGAGCTGAATTGTTTCCTGTACAGAAGCTGCTCCATGTGGGTAGTTGTCCATAATAATTTAAAATATCCAGCAGAAATTGTTTAAAGGCAACAAACAAATAAATAAATGCAATACACTTATGCCTGAATAAGTAGCGGTGACCAACTCCTTTGGGTTTTACTGCTCAAGGTGTTCCAGTGACCTGACACAAGTATTTGCCTGCAAGGTTGTGGATGAGTGAGTAGAGGACAGTCACATTTACTAGAATTTGGAAAAGAAGATCCATCATGATGGTCTTTCCCATGTGCAAACATGATATATGGTGTCATGCCTGATACCATTATCATGAAAACATTTATGCTCTTTGTGCTGCTTTGCTTTTAGCTGTTTACAGCCATGGTTCAGAGTTATGACATGAAATACATTGCAGTATTGTGGACTACACTTACGTAGTGTATTGGGCCTTTACGTTAAGCAGTTATGGAGTGCCAGAGACTTTCCTTAAGACGCAATTCCTAGAGAAATCACTGTCCACAGAAGCATGAAAAACTTGGACCTGTATGACTGCAAGATGGTGGATATTAAGCTTTCCGTGCTTCCTTAGGACAAATGAAATAGAATGGGACAGATCTGAAAGGAGAGACTGCCTCAGTCAAGGTACAAGTGAATTATTGGAAGATAAAATCCTGTGGAATTTTCTGTCTCAATTTGAAAGTATTTGGCCATGTTAAATACAGACACCCAAGTCTAGCAAACGCCAAACCTTTCTTTGCTAATCAGTAGTTTGAGAACTTCTGTTTCACAGGGAAATTAAATAAATGTGTTATCAAGATTATTTTGACTTCTTAAAAGACATTTCCGGCTGCCTGCCTGCCTCTGTAATGTGCCTATTAGTTTCCATTTTCAGGATTGAAGAAGTAACACTTAGTTAATTATGATTTCATTCAGATTTCCCTTCAAACTATAAATGAACTGCTGCAGGTGAACCTGGATAAATGTCAATGATCTGCTGTACTACTTGCAAGAGAGTTTAAGTATTCAAATGCTAATCTTTACAGACACTAAAATGCTAACTTATTACTCATAATCTCAGAACCATAAAGTCTTTGAAATTCTGAGAATCCAGAGATTTTTTTTTCTGGTGTTAATGGCAGATTATTAATGACAAAAAGATGAGAAGTAAGTTATTCTGGAATGCCTTTAATTTATAGTTTAATTGTTGGAAAACCTTTCAATTATAAACATATGAAAGATTAATTTTTACAGAGAACTTCAGAATTCCTTGCTAACTTTTTGCTTTGTGTGCAAAAAGAAACTTTCCCAGAAACTTTGAAGCTAACATCACATACGGTAATTCTTTGAGAAACTGTTGCCACCTGAGTCAATAATTTGCAGCATTGATTTCAAGTGACTGGGTGACACTAGAAAACTTACTGAGGCCATTAAATGAGGAATATGGCCCCTAGCTCTTCTGGAGATTTGCTAAGAAACTCTGTCATACAGGAGGCTACTACCAATATGGTTTAAACAGCACCTGAGCCAGAGCATGGAAAATAAAATTTCTAACAGTTGCAAACGGTGACTGTGGATGTTGTTGATGTGTCTTGGTCTACTGGATGTAGATTTGAAAGAATCCACTGTATTCCCTGTTCTTCATTAGTTCTCTTAAACTTTTAAAATCCCTTCTTATCCCTTTGATCTCAAGTAGGATAAATTGATCTAAGTAAAAGCTATTTGTCTCTAGAATAAAAATAATAAATCATTCTTTTTGTGGAGAAGTCTGAGGCTTTAGGTGTGAAAGTTTTGATTTTTTTTTTATATGGTCTGGAATTTGTGATTTTGAATTTGCAATAATTTAACTCCCCTTCTCCCTCCCCTCATCCCTTTTTTCTACAGTAGGACATACTTTTAGGTTGCTTGGGCTTTTTCCAATGTACTTTTGCAGCTTATGAGTGTGTATATAGTTAAGATGGCAAACTGGAAGAGAGAGAGGGAGAAGATGGATCTTTATCAAATCTAGTAAAAAAGTGATCTAGGTCTCTAATTTAAATTTTAAATCCACAGCCATTAATAAAGGAAATATTTGAAAGTGCTTTTACCCATAGCTGGTCCTAGGTATGAAATCCAGTGCACCATACCCTTAAATACACTGTATTCCTGCACAGAATGTAGTTAAAATACTTGTCAGTTATTTTTTGACTGTTTAGCCATACTCTACCCCAATATGCTATTCAGTTGTTTGTGAATGGGTCCAGTGTTTGTACCTGCAGAAACCTCCTTTTTTGGCTTTTGCAACTATTCATGATTTTTTTTGTATGCAACAGAACTTCCTGACATCTGCTTCAAATCAGTTTTTTTTTTTCTTATAATATTCATGTATGCCCTCTTGTCCTGTTGTGTATATTAAACTGAAAATAATTCTTGAATAGACATCCATATCATGTAGGATTTTGTGTACTTTCTATAAACGCCATCTGGATTTGATACTGCTGTAGAGAGGCAGGATGCTTTGTTTCTTGACAAAGTTTTGTATCAGAAATGTTGTCAGGAAGGAGTCCGTGGACCTTTCCTCCTTTCAAATCTGAGATAGCGCTGTCTCTGTCTGGCAACTTTACTTCACAGGCTTTTTAAAAGTCACCAAAAAAATCCCCAACCACAAAAGCCTTGAATAGTCTAACTAGCTCAGGAAGGGGTTTTAGTAATGCTGCTGCAGACTCTCATTGATAGAGTCTGCAGAGCTTTAGCAGGCAGTTTGCCAGAGGAACAAATTAACATTATTTAACATTTCTGAAACTTTTAATTAAGCTTGTTTTAGGCTTGCAGGCAAACTGCAGCATATATTCCCATACCCTGTTGAAGAACTTTCTTGGCTTCTAGATGAGTTTTCCTAAGTGCTCCCAGCTCTAATAATGTCATCCTAACGAGCTGTGCAAAACGTGGTGTGTTTTGTTCTTGAGGTTTCATGTGCAACAATTTTGCCTTTAATCCACATGCGTTGGTGCCCCATGATTTTTATTTTGAGTTTCAGGTTCAGTGGGGAAAGCGAAAAAGAAAAAGCAAAAAAGAAAAATCGCTTCACAGGGTTTTATGTTGGTTCCATAAACTGGTCCATATTCTCTCTAAAGATGTGTGAATCTTAGCTAACCTTTTATAAAAAGTTTTGTATTGTAAGTTTTGTAAAGAAATTCAAAAGGGGCACGTTGTGTAGTTCATGACTTCATTGTGAACATTTTTTACAGCTGTAATCCTTCCTTCTGAATGTTATATTATGACTGCTGCTCTTGCTATATGGCTAAGGTAACAAAATGGTCCCTTCAATAAAGCCCTATTTGCAGATGGCTTGTGAAACATTCAGCTTTGCAGATGAATTGTGCTATATTTTGGACTGTGGCCAAATAGAGTTTTTGGTGTGTGTTTTTTTTTTTTTTTTTTAGGGGGAAAGCTTGAGCAAAATCAGCTCAATCATTTGTATGAGAGCGAGACGAATGCAAGACCAACGTGTAGAACAACTAAGGTTGGAAAGCTAGTTTTACAGGGAAGTATTTTACTCTAAAAAGAAGTACCCTGAGTATGATTTATAGGGGTTTATTTCTGGTTAAATTATAAGCTAAATCCAGGCAAACCTGGAAAATGCACCTGCGGGGTGAGTGTGAACAGAATGGCTCCAAGTCTTTCTGGATACTTTCCTAATCTTTAATAAAGTTATGACTTGGTGAAGGAGATGCTCCTCATGGTACATCTTTCAGCAACATAATCCGTTACTTAAGAAAGGTGCAGGGAGCAATAAACATAAGGTGTTTCTTTTCTTGATCAGAGCACGAAGGATTGTCAAAGCCGAAGCTTTTCAAATGTGTTTGAGTCAAATAATAGTCCAATTGGAAATGTTTCAATCAAAGGAAGAATTGCATACGGAGGAAAACAGATGAGATTCCTCCCTCTCCTGCCACATTCTGGGCATGAATTTTGAGTGTATAGAGGACCCAGTTCCAATTTTTTTTTCTTAAGAACTCGTCATTGTTGTTATAATAAGTAGAGTAGCTCCAACAGAAGTAGCTGAAATTTGGTTTCAGCATGGTGAGATTGCTGGAAGATGATCAGCTTGCTTGTGGAAGAGCAGCAGTGGTCTGCATCAGAAGACTTTTTGAGGAGTGGCTTGAGTAACAGGCTGCTTATGAATCATAGAATGGCTTGGGTTGGAAGGGACCTTTAAAGGCCATCTGTCCAACACCCCTGGCAATGAACAGGATAATTTTCAACTAGTTGGGGTTTCTCAGAGGTCTGTCTGACCTGGCCCTGAATGTTTCCAGGGATGGAGCATCTACCATCTCTGTGGTGGTAGAATATGTGCCTGGAAAGGCTAGAAAGGTTTGTTTATTCTTTGTATAATGAGGAAATACACATATTCTTGAAATTTGATTTGCCGCATTATACATCTCTTTTCACTAGCTGTAGCTCTGATCTTACTTCCTTCATTGGATAATTTTTTACAGTTCTCTGCCACCCACTGCTTAGACCCTGGCAACCTGAGTGGTAGCACGTACAGTTAATTCAGAAGGAAACATTTTTTTTTTATTTTTTTTTTTTCTGTGGATATGAGGCGCATAGTCTGAACCTATGGGCTTACAATGTCTTCCCTGTACTTCAGTATTATCCATAAAGAATAGAAATATTCTGTTAGGAACTATGCATTATTGAATGAAACTTTATATCCCTGAAGCCTTTATGAGCATCTCAATTTTTTACAACTTTTTTTTTCTTTTATCTGTGCCTGTTATATGATACAGCAGTGTCTGCATAACACTGAGATGATGCATTCCATAGCATTTATATTCAAGGGGCAGATCACTACGCATAGCTCTGAATTAATAGGATCAAACATGTCCATGGAATGACTCCTGTTTTCTAGTGAACTGTACTGAAGTTTGCTTTCTTTTTTTGCCACTGATGTTTGTCCTGCCAAATAAGGGAATTCCTACAAAAGTCATGATGCTCCCCAAGTAGTCTGTCTGCTCTGTTTTCCTAGAGGTATCTGAAGAAAGGCTATATGTAAAACTGACTTCCAGGCAATCATGGCAAAAGCAGTGAGTTGCTACTTCTGAAATGTACAGCTCGGTGTTGTAGGGACCACGCTTTGTTCACTTTGTAACTGGAAAGGGTAATGGTGATGGGGAGCATGTTTTGTGCTTCCAGACTATGCTTTAATTTGTTTTTTTTTTTTTGTTGTTATATCCTTCAAGAACTAAGAATGTATCAATAAGTTTGCTGAATACCTTAAGAGCAGCTACTGTTTCAAAAAATAAAAAGGTAAAAATAGTTGGATATCATAAAAGGTATATGGAAAATACTCTAGTACTCTTCTGTCAGGTAAAACAGCTAGATGCTGTATTTTTTAATTTTAGATGTTGCATTTTTCTAATTCTAATTTGCAATTTATGGTCTGAAAATAGGACTGTAAAATAGCAAAATGTGCAACTGGGAAAACGTATTTTCATAAGATCAACAGTATTTTGATGATTTTTTTTTTGTGTGTATAATTTTTAGAAATTACTTTATTATTGTTCAAAATGCAAGGAGGACATTAAGGTTTTGCTGTCCTGATTCATGAGAAAGTTAGTACGTTAAGGAGTTGGTGAAGTTTGTATTGTTTTCTGCTGGCTAAGTTGATGCCAGTCTCATCGATGTTCTGGATACTTCATATGTTTGAAATAGTGTAGCTTCAGGCTATGTGTATGTTTGCATGCATACAAATGCCTGCTGCCTTTCAGTAAAGCATAATAAATGTATACTTTTCATTCAAATGGGCTTTTCAATCTGCAATTAGTAAAATGATAAACGTGTGATATCACAACATACTTGTTGGTTTTTTTTAACAATTCTTTACTAATTCATGATGAGCTGAAACTTTTTCAGGAAATTTTGCGAGACCACCTCATGTGAAGAGACGAGGAAGCAGGTTCCTTCTCTCGTGCTGTCAAATTCTGAGCCATTAATATTTGCAATATTCAGGTAACTAGCAATAGAAGGTTTTTGGTATTAATTCAGTTTCACTGGAGCAGTTACTGTTTACGTTGTGGTGATGGTAGAATGTATTGTATGTGTCTCCATTTAATGGATGGGATAAATAGCTTCGACTTGGCCTGCAAATATAAACCATCCTAATTTGAGAGCAGCCCTGTAAAACAGGAATGTGCACCTCATTTTAGGTCAAAGCATTTGTAAGGAATGCGTCCAAGACACCTGCAGAAAATTAAAGCCTTTACTCCCCTTGTACACAAAATTTTCAAGAGGTAATTACCCTCAGTGTGAAACATAATACGGCTCCCATTAGATGGAACACATGGAGTGAAAATTGAATAGACGTCTTGTCAGGAGCACTTCTGAGAATTAATAGGGCTGTCAAAAGCAGTAATAGGAGTGTTTTCTTTGCCTTTGTGTAGAACTATCCCTCTCCTTATCTTTTGCAGTTTATGATGAGGTTGTTGCCATTCAGCTCAGCAGACAGACATAGGCTTCTTCCATGTCACTGTCTCCTGCCAGCTGCTTTGTTTCTGCAGAGTTGGCTGCTGCCTTGAAAGGCTCCCACTTTTGTCCACAGCCTGCCTGACTCCTTTTGCGCTCAGTTCCCGGCTGCCGTGCCAAGGGCTGGCGCGGAAGTCCCTGCTTTTCTGTGAGCTGCAAGGATGAGAGTGACAAAGTGGGGCTGCTGGGTTCAGCATCTCACTTTGTGAAGCCCTTCTTTTATCCTTCAGGGAACTTCCTCTGGGGAGATGGAGCTGAAAGTTAAGCTTTCATGCTTTGTTCTGGCAGCCGAGCCACAAATATCCAGTTTCCTCTCTTATTGTTTGACATTTTGTTTATGTCTCTGTTACAGAAATAGAGCAAACGGTCTTTGTGTTCAGGTTTTCTGCTGCCTCTAACAACTCAGTAATGATAAAGTTCTGGTTTGGAGTTTGCACTGGTATTTCCTCTGTTCCTGCTAGTTTTGAAGGTCTCTGCCAAGAGGTTAAACCGTGTGCCTGGATAGCTGTACTACCTGCTTACTACTTGTTTTGTGGCTATTCAGTTCCATCTGACAGTTGTCGGGTAAACAAGGTGTGAGAAGCCTTTGGCACTTCGAGAGCCTTCACTTGTATTTGGAGAGCCAGATGGTGCCTTGGCTAAAGTCACACCATAATGGGGGTGTCTTGCAGTGCAACCTTCTGGGCCACGTTGGCTCTACTCCAGAGCAGTGCAGTGTAATTGCTTACACTTCTGCTTGGTTTGAGCAGTAAAATCTATTTAAATTTAAATTGAAATCTCTAGCCTTCAATAGCGACCATAAGTTTGACTGAAACACTTCAAGTTGCAGTGAACTTGTTGGAAAGGTTTATCCATTAATTCAGCTCCATTGTAGAGTTAATCACTAGTTTGTAGCCTTGCCAAGAGTAGTCTGAATTGTCCCCAAGCCCCCCAGGAGGGAGACTGCAATTTCAGATGTCACAAAAATACCTCAGATTCTGTCCCTTATGCTGAGTTATAAGCTTCTACAATTTAATATGTAGTGGCATATGTTGATTGTGTTTGAAGGTGGGTGAAATTAAGGATACATCCAAGCCTTTGACTGTCTAAATAGGAGGATAACAACCCCATGATGCCTGTTTCTCTTTGCTTTTTTCCTTCTCCTCTTCCTTTTATTCCCTGCAACATATATAAAGATTTGTCTCAAGGGGGGGTGAGGAGATGGAGTCTTCATGTACGCAGTGTTTTTTGAATTTTTGGGCCAGTCTTACAGCAAGCTATAAGCTGTCCTTCTGGCAGCATTAGACATCGGAATAGTCACTTCTGCCAGTTCAGAAATAAGTCAGTAAAACACCTGCAGTGCTTTACGCTGTCTCAAAATGCATTTCTTGTTCCACTGCTAGCAGTGACTCTGGATAATTTGCATTGTAGAGTTGCATGTAATGATTTCTAGATAAAACCTAGTTCATTTGTGAGTAAAACCTTAGTTTTGCAAAAGCAGCCTTGGAAGCTAAGCATGGAATTATAAAGCTAGATGTTGCCTTTTTTTGGGTCTATTGTTCTCCCAGTAACCCCCATTTTCCGCCTATTGTATAGAGGTATATATATGATGCATTTTGGTGTGTATGACAGTTCAAATCAATTCCCAGTTAGTGCATATAGGTTTTTAATATATTAATTCAATAAATTATAACATTGTGCAGTTATATTTCACTCTGTAGTTCTTCCTGCAAGACTTCTAAGCTACTTTGATTCATATCTTGATTTTTTTCTTATGGACTGGTTCCTTGTGAAATTGGAGACTTCAGACACTTAATACACTTGTAATTCAGCATTTCCTTTTATAATAGTAGTTTAAGTTCAAAAGATCTGTGAGCATGTGTTGTCTATATTTTCCGGAACAGGAAACTTTCCTTACACTGCTTTAATTGTCAACCTTTCCTGTCCTTTTCTTGCCCTTTATTTCAATGTAACCATGCTCCTACTTAATTTAGATGGTAAAGTTGCTTCTGTAGTTGCTTATGTTTTGCCAAGAAATTTGGGTGCTATTAATATGATATATATGAATTAGAATCAAGCTGCTCTCTGAAGTTTTAGTACAGATTTGGACCCAAATGTTCCCTGTGTTCCAGAAGATTTTGGGAAGGAAAAAGTCATGCAGTTTTGGGGTTTTGGTTGATTTTCCATGTGAATGGGTTTTTTTTCTTTGTTAATATTTTTTTTGTCGGGAAGTGGACAAATAGCAATTCAGCTGTCCTTCTGATCTGTATTCTGATCCTAAAGTAGATTATTACTTATGGCTTTTTAGTTCCTGTACTTTATCCTGTGGGCTTAAAAAGATTATGCTTAGAGTTTTGGCATGGCAGTTAGTTGCGAAAGTGAGGATACCCTTTAGGTTTTTAAATCTCCTGAACTGAAATTTGCTGAAAAGTTAGATTAAAATAAAGAAAACAGTGTTTGGACTGTGTTGTGTGCTCTCATTGTTGTGGCCATTCATAAATATATTCTTGTAATTGAAAGGTTATTTTTTGGGAACATTCAGAGATCCCTGTACTATGGGTTGGGTTTTTCAATTAAGAGAAGGACTGGAGTTCACAGGAAGTTTTAAAAGTATAGAATTTTTCCTGTGCATCAAGTATAATTATTTCTTCACATTACATGATATGAGTCTGTTTTTAGCTTGTAACAATGATAATATTCCAATTTGTACCTAAATTAGAAAGGCAGAAGGAAAACTGCCTGGGGCTGATGTCTTCTATACTTTTGACCTTCAACAGCCCAGCAGCATCTCATGGACCAGGAGTCCCTGCACTGCTTGTGTTATCACTTACATATCCGATAATCAGCACTCAGAGAGTTTGTTGAAAGTAGTTGAAGTAGATTATTCCTTTCCCAGCTACTCCAGAAAAACAAAACCACTTCTCCCTTTCACTTGTGGTTTGGGGAAAAGGTTCTCTCTCTATTTGAATTAATGCCTGCCACAGTACAGAATGGCACAGTTGGTATTGCAGTGTCTGCAAGGCCCTCCTTGGAAGCAGCCTTCTGATAGCTTCCTGTGAGCTTCCAAGTCACAGCAAAACATGAGGCTCATGTGATTAGTATGGGGGTGGACAGGTCATTGCTAGAGGTGGCTGCCCTCCTTGCAATACTCCCAGACCTTTTCCTTCACCTGTAATTACTTCTGCTTCATAAACTTTTAAAAAAGATACTCATGTAGTATGCAACAGAAAGAGTCGCTTATCTGGAATTTAGAAAGACAGTCATACAAATAATAATGAACCATAAAATGCAACAACCGTCACAAGAAATAAATGCTGGCTAAGACAACTTTTCCTCTCCGGATCATAGACAGGTGTTATCCTAATGGAAACTCCAAAAGCGAGGAGAGACTGAAGAATAATTTCAGAATCTGATGTAAGAACCAAATGGCTGCAGTTCAGTGTTACTTCAGGAGCTGGAAAGTTAGAAGTAATCCCAATAGCCGAATTAGTGGGCAAACAAAATGCTGGTCAAAGGTCCATAATAAAATTAATGTTGTTACATAGTTCTGCAATTTTCCATGTGTACCTTGCAAGAATTTTGTGGATATGATTTATTTTTGTGCACACAGACACATACGTGTCCTTTACCTTTTCAGTATGGTACCTTTCCAACAGCGGAGCAAAAAGCAATTTTGATAAATTGAGTTTTCAGGGTTATGGTCTGTAAACGATTTGAGTGGAAGGATGTGTTAATTACTTTTACAGGATCTATGAAAACCAAAATATTTTGGCCAAGGAGTGATTTGCATTTCACGACTGAGCATTTTCTGACTCTGTCCTGGTCATTTGTCCTAGCACTGAGAAAATGTGATTCCAAATAACATGAAAATTTTTGAATAAATTTTTATAAATTTTAGATTATATGGAAAGAGCTGAAGGTTTTGAAGTTGTGTTTACTAGCCTTTTGGTATTTTCAATATTGCTATTCCTTTGGTGTTTTTTTTAACAGCTTTCAGAATAACACGCAAGGTTTCTCTGTGTATATACGTCTATATAGGTGTTATGTTTGCACATATATATGTGCCGTTGGTCACAAAGCAGAGATGTCTTCTACTAAAACCCATTAACTTTTCATCTCTATTCCATCTCTTGTTACAGTTTGTTTTGAACGGCTCTATTGTTTTTACCTGAATGGTGTGCTGGTTGCTCTCATGGTACGTTATTTTAAAATAAAGAGGTAGGGAGAGACTTTCCAGACATATGTTTTAAATCAGTTGCTTTAATTTCCATGTATGCCATCTTCTATCCATCATCTATGCTAATCCTCAAATAGTCAACATGTGCAGGATTTCATATGCTGTCTCATAGGCACATCTTTAGCTTGTATTTCTAGCTAGTTCATAAACATGTTTGCTTTATCATATTCTTAGCTTGCTCTTCTTGGATTTTAAATCCAGAATCAAGAGCGTAGTGTCCTTCAAGTGTCATTTCAGTGTATTCAGCAACTTCTAATAAAACGCAAGTTAAACAAGCCCAGCTGGTAGTTCACAGGATATGTTTGGACATTCTTTCTGCTTAGATTAACAGGACTAAATCTTAAATGCATTTGTAATTATGTAAATCCACACAAACTCAAAGATGCCATTCAAATGGTTGCTGAAAAAAAAGTGGTTGCATCTCACAATATCAATATCATTGTCTGGTCTTATTGTTCCTTAAAATTTTCTCTCCTTCTGCAGCCATGCTGAATAGTTGATAGCAGCTGGGGAGGTAAGAGGTTAGGTGGTATTCTGCAGTAAGCCATGTGTTAAGCATTGCCTCTTTTCCAAACAGATTCGCTGTCTAATTCTACTTAAAAGACAGTTTTCTACTTCAAAATGTCAAAAAGATCTGAGTTTTGATTCACTGTTCTTCTGTAGGGAGAAAGTACTTTTTGAAATAAATAGCTTGGCTTTTTTGCTTTTTTTTTTTTATCTTACTGGGGAGAGAAGTACTAAGACATGGGCCTAGGCATAAAACAAAGTCAAAGCTGGAACACAATACTCTATTTACCTAGGAGAGGACAAATGTCACACAGTTCATAAGATGTAGGTGCAACTCCTTTAAGTGAATTACAGAAGTTATTTGAATATTGGCATTTGGTCTGAACGGAGAGGTCATGTTCATTGTGTTAAATTGTCAAGAACTGTACTGCTGTGTGCTGAGGACTGGGGGAAAAGTCTGTGTGTGTGTGTGAAGTTTGCACTTGTGCAGAAATCCCTATGTAGAACAAAAATTATGACAAGCCACGCTTTTGTTATCCCAAAACAAACACTTTTTAGCAGCTTTTAGGATATTGTACCTAATGTAAAATAAGAGGCTTTGTCATTTTTTCCCTCTATAGCACTTGTCTGTCACCACTGGAATGGGCACATATGCATAAAATTGCTCCTGTGAGGCTAATTTGGGGTGAATCAAGAGAAAGGCTAACATTTTCTGGGAATACAGAATGAAGGGCTGAGGTTAGAGAGAACTTCATTCCCCAGGAAAAACTGGTCTTGCAAAGCTGTTTTCTTAATTATAAAAATTCAAATATAAACTTTTTTGCTTGTATCGCTTCCCATAAATGTGAATAACTTAAATATTTGGAATATCTCAACTAAAAGGTGACAGTGTGAACTGTGGTAATACCCCAGGGTTTTCCCTCAGAGCAGAGCAGAGACTTGCTAGCCCAAGGGGCTTAGCTCTTAGAGGTTTACAGAAATGCAAATTACATGCCAAATAAGCAAATGAAAACAAAAAGAAGTGCTAAGCTACTGAAGTGGCTTAGCATGCTAATGACAGGCTTCATTAGAGTATCCCAATATGGATAATTGCTGCAACTGAGCAGAATAGATATAATGACTCTTCGTTCACAACAGAGTAAGTGCCGAGTATTAGGGAATTATTTAATGCTGTTTTCTTCAGTATGTGTTGGACAGACTTGGTAGAATGAAACCACCTTATAGGGTATGATTTTGAACTATATGGGCAAACAAATGCCTTTTTTTACTACTGTTTTTTTTTAACTTGACACCCGCAATGATTTTTAATGTGCAAATTTTTAGGAAAAGAGATCAACTACAGAAAGCGAGAGAAGATGAAAAGATGCAAGACCCACAAACAGTAAATGTGAAACTCTCCATGTATCATACATAAAATAACAACTCATATGAGGAGGCCTGTTTGATTTACAGTGTGGGTTACTACAGCTTTGTCTCCTTTGGAATAATCAGATAAAAGGAAGTGTTAAATTTATTGACTTATAAACAACATCAAAAGAAAATTCCAGTAGCCATAAACCCTTCCTTCAGCCTAAAAAAGCCTGATCTCATGCTAAGTATCTTCATTATTACACATATATATTGAATTTATTACATACTTTATTATTAAAATTAAATGTGACACTTTGTGTAGGTCATGCATGTGGGTGTGCGCATATGTATATTATCTTTTAATACTGACCTTTTTGGTTCTTCCATAATGAACACAGCAGTATTCCAAGCACAGGAGGTCGTCAGGCATATTCCAGGTGCAGCCTTGTATAATAGAGGAGCATCAGCACAAATGTGTTTATGCCTCTGAAACAAAAATTGTGATATGTTTCAGATGTGCAAGATAAAATGAAGTGTTAAACTACTTGCAAGCAGTAGTCTTCCCCCCTCCCTCCCCCATCCCCGTTGAAAACTGAAGGTGCTTTGGACCATATGCTAGAGAAGCTCACAAATCTATTTTGCAGAAATCTGGAGTCCAAAGATCTATAGCTCCTTGTAGAAAGATAATGAACAGTAGGAGGATTGCAGCATTCGAGAGCTAAATGGAAAATTGTTCTCATGGAAGAACACTCTATGTGCATGCTGAAAATAGTTGCTGTATGCAGACCCACCTGAACCACGTTACCTCCCTCCTTTTCTTTTTTAAAATAAACTAGATCTGTTGCTAATATTACTAGGGTAAATAGAACTCTAAAACAGATAATGCAAAATTGCATTACAAAAAATTTCAGTCTTTTTTTTTTTCCAGTGCTGGGTATATTACTTAATTGGTTCTGGGCCTTCGGTCCTGTACATAATGAAGTGCATAGGGCATCTGGTATGTGTGTCTGGGTAATGCTCTCACCTTGCTCTTTGTCTTTGAAAGACTCCCTCACAGTGACTTTTTTTTTTTTTTTAAAGAAAGATTCTATCTTGGCAAATCTCAGTCTGTCTTGAAACCTCTCCATGCACTAACAGTCTGGGTTTTCAGAATGCTTGTTTTTTCTTCCTGGGCTTCAGGAACATCTTTGAGTGTCTTTAAGTGTATCAAATAATGGCCACCAAAATTTTGAAGTCACTGGACATGTTTTAAGAGGATGTTTTTTAAGGTCTTGAAATTTCTTTTCTTGCCTTTAAAAATTGCTCACCTGCCTTCCCTTTGCCTTGCTCTACAGATTTGGGATGAATGATACTAAAGGTATGAAATCGTATGTATTCTGCTATTACATACAAGCTTGAGTAGATGGACTTTGGAGTGGAAAGTGGAGCCACAGTCAATAATAAAAGCACAAAGAAACGAGGAAAGCTATTTGATGTTAGCAAATGCATAGTCTGACAAGAACTGCCAGAAGGAATTGCTACAGCAGCAAGTGTAAAATACAGACCCTGTGCAAGTGTAAGAAAGGGAATTGTGTCCTTTGAGAAAACTGGTTGTTGAGAAATCAGTGTTAGAACACCAGATGACATGTGAACAATGATGAAGAAATAAAGTCAAGTTAGTTGTCTCTACTTTCTTCTCTTCCACTTCTGATTTTTTGGAATATTTGTACCCTTGTGAGTCTACCCTCAAACCCACAGTTCTTAATTGTTTTAAAAATCTATCTCATGTAGCTGCAAAACAGTGCTCTGTTGCAGGGCCAGCTGAATTTATTGAGACTTTTTCCTATTGGTCCAATATCAAAAAGTTTCACTCTTGCAAACAATATACAGGACAAAGCAGAAACATTTAAACTGCTCAACAAAGAAAACACCAGTGTGGCTGGCATGTAGGTAGCTTTTCTAAACAGAGAGATATACTACTTAGTGACACCATAGCAGTGAAGCAGGTTAATGTGTTTTATTTCTGGAGAAGATACTTCATCGATGTGCCTGGCTTGGACATAGTGTATGTGTGTTTGCTTTTACAAGATGTGTTTATTATAAAAGCATAATTTTTCCATTCTTACCTGTTTGGCTTAGACGCGTTGCCTTTCTTAGTAAATGCCAGCTGGAAATCAGGAATAAAACTACCAGCTGTGATTTTACTTGTAGCAGATCTTACTGGGAAAGAATCTACCTGTCCCCAGACATTAGCCTCTTTCAAAAAAACAACATAAAAACAAAACCATAAAAAGTTAGTATCTGCAGACCACAAGGTACTTGTACAATGATGCTATACTTGGGGCAAGGAAAGAGGGGTAAGTGAAGAGAGTACACCTTGAATGTGAGTTTGTGCTATGCTTCCTTTTCATATCTAATTAACTCTCAGATCACCTATTCACCACATTTTTTTGCAGCAAAGGAAAAATAACTTCTTGAATCTCAGCTAAACCCGATTTTTCATATTTATAAACTACTTCCTCATCAAATGTGTTTGGTCATTGGTGAATTGGTACACAAGTTGCATGATTATTGCTAAATAGTCAGTTAGACCTGGAAGCAAGGTCTGGCCTTCATGCATTTGGGAGAAGCAAAGCAGACTGTTGCCACAAAATCTTTTAGGAAACTGAAGTTTACTGAGTAAAGGTCGTTTATTTTAGTTACCTGAGCAATTTGTCTTTATTATGATACCATTTGAAAAAGTTATATGGAGATAATTTTGCAGATTATGGGTACTGTGACTGAATATACTAAGACTAAGAACCCATTTGTTTTAATTTGATTAATTAAATACCAGGGGCTTACGAAGAGCTGAATATGTCTGTCACTCTGTATATCTCTTCATAAAATTGAGAGAGTCACAGCCAGGAAAATAACATATAATTTCCAATGTCCAAGACCTTTCTGAAGACTGTTTGATTTGTTGCTTTCTGTACGAAGAGTTAACTTGTGTGGAAATATTTTGATATGACAAAGACATTACAAATATTTAGAAAATATCTCACAGTTTTTGTCCAGATGATAAAGCTATACAACAGATTGGGCTAAAATAAAGGTGATGAGGGACTTTGTACCTACAGTCTTTGCGTGCTTGACTGCTATTCATTCCTCTTTATGGCTCCTACTTTGACAAGTTGAAATGTAGCTGCCTTTGCTTTCCAGACCATATCCCAAGTGTTCCAGATGAGATGAAGCCAACTCATGGAAAAGCATGTAGGCAGAGACAGCCAGTTTTCATGTGGATCCCCACCCCACATAATCCCCTGTGCTTGACAGGCCAGTTAAAGGTGTAGGTCAGCACGGATTTTAGACAACATTTTTTCTCTTCTGTGCTCTTGGGTTACATTTTCTCTCAGCAAGCTTAGGTAATACAGTATGATGAATTATGCTCGTAACTTATTATCTTTATTATTTCTCATTTTGCTAAGTCTGGTTGCATTTTAAGATCTCCTTTATGCATCGTGGTCTACTGCTTTATTCAGAAAAGTTGTTCCAGGAACTCTCGTAGTACTTGAATCTTTGAACCAGGTGTGCTGTGTACCTTCAAGAGACCACTAGCTCCTTTGCCTGCCAAGGAAGGCAGAGAAAACTGCCCTGAGGATGTCACAAGAGGGCTAAAACTGTCTTGGAGAATTAGCAAGTTTTTATTTTTTTTTTATTTCTTCTTTGGGAACGATTCCTGACTGTCCCCAACAAGGCAGTGTACGCTTATTATTATTACATGAGCCGGCAGTATGCCCAGGTGGCCAAGAAGGCCAACAGAATCCTGGCCTGTATCAGGAACAGGATAATGAGAAGGACTTGGGAGGTGATCGTCCCCCTGTACTCGACACTGGTGAAGCCCCACCTCGAGTACTGTGTCCAGTTATGTGCCCTTTACCACAAAGACATTGACGTGCTGGCGTAGGTCCAGAGAAGGGAAACAGCTGGTGAGGGATCTGGAGAACAAGCCTTATGAGGAAAGGCTGAGGGAGCTGGGGTCGTTCAGCCTGGAGAAAAAGAGGCTGAGGGAAGACCTTATCACTCTATAGAACAACTTGAAAGGAGGCTGTAGAGAGGTATCATGTCTTTGTTTTCCAGAATTTTAACTCATGCCTGGATGCCTTTTTCAAAGAAAGTTTTCAAGGAGGAAGAGCATTGTAAAGGGTTGATTACTTTCTTATTGCAGTAAAAAGATAAGTAATCATTGGCTGAAGGTGAAATTTGCACCAGTACTCTGAAGCTAAATCACTTCCCATCCCAAGCAGCATGCTGGACTTCAGCAAAAATTCTTTAGTGATGAAGAGTTTTGAAAATTGTTCAATTTGAAAATGGAAATTTTAATTTCAGCCTAATGCGTGGAGGCAAAAAAATAGTTTATTTTAAATTAAATGGCATATTTAATAATGCATTTGAATTGTGTATCTTAAGACTACATTAGCTACATGAAAACACACTGTAATTTTATTTTAACTTTTTTTTGCAGTATGTTTTAAATCTATGAGAAAACCAACTTGATGCTAAACAAAACAGAAATTACCCCCACTTCCAGGAAGAAAATTTCCTTATGAAAGTCATGACATTTTAAAAGTGATTCTAATAACAATGATCAAGGCATTCTCAGGACTGGAAGGCATAGATGAGATTAAAAAAAAAACAAAACAAACTGACTTGAAAAGCAAGATGGCCACTTGATGTTACTCTGAAATTTCTATGGAAGGAATACTTAGCAGAGCTTGATGGCAGTAGTCATTTAAATGATGGAACAGTATAAACCATGTATTTGTGTTTATAGTGCAGATTTCCTCCTTCTATATGTACACCGGGCATATATACAGTGTGTATATACCCAGTTGAGTGCAGATGCAAGGGAGAAATAGGGAGAAGGTCCAGAGTGTTACAGTGAGGGATGGGAAAGAAATAGGGCATGGCACTGATGAAGTCAGATGAAGGTTTGCAGCAGCTCTGGGACTGGCACTGCAGACTGCAAAGTGAAAACATGCAGGTCTGGCCTTATGCTTGGAGAAGAAAGGGGACTTCATGACAAATGTCTTTTTCTAGAAAGCAAAGGAATCAGAGTTTTGAAGACATTATGTGTGTAGACATGATTGTGTGGAAGAGAGAGAAGAAAGGAAGAAAGGAACTCCTCGCTATTAGTTGATTTTTTTCATTGTTATTTTTATGCCACAAGGTGATAGTTTTTCTGTTTTCTATTTCATTGTATGCCTCTTTTATTTTCATGAAAATGCAGTTCTTCCAAAAATATGCTGCTTTTCTGAAGTGGTTTATGGTTGATTCATAACTGTCATGTTTTCATAACCTTGTGATCCGTCTCTGCCCCTGCATTATGCCATATGTTACCCTTCCCTTTCTTGTTTATTTTCTCTCTCGGGTTTTGTGGGGTGTTTTTTTTTTTGGGTTTTTTGGTGAGCTGGGAAAAGAGGGCCATACAGTTGGCAGCTTTGAATCTGTCAGTATTGGAGAATGAGATAATTCCTCTTCTACCTTGTTAGTGCTTGGAGAAGACAGGTTGTGATGTAATCTGAAAGGAGTAAGAGAGTATAATCTGTCTACTTAAAATTTAACAATAAAAATTCTGTATAGCTAATATCATAAATCCTCTCAAATCGTAAGAAAATACTTCCCCCTCCCCTTTTTCACTAACTGCCCCCATTTGAAATACTTTGAATATGAATTTGCAATATCTACAGTTTAGCAGATAAAAAACCCCACCTGCTGATAGATGAGTTTAACAGTGTTCAATAGTGTTTGGGTACTGGGACACTTTAAGTGAAGAGGTGGTGCTTGTGGTACTATTTACCACCTCTGCTGCATCTCCAACACTCTTGAGCTTAAGCAGTTCTCAGGATTTTAACACTTAAAACATTTATGGTGTGTGGCATTCCTCTGGCTGACTACCGAGTAGCAATTTGCCTTGGGCAAAACATGTTGTATTCCTGATGAAAAAAGTGAGAATTTATCTGTTTGGTATCTTAAAAGTTCTTCCAGATGAGCACAAAACAAGCTTAGCATACCTTTAAAGCAAATCATGCCAAACTGATTGTATGAGCTGTCAGTGATGAGTAACAGCTCTCTGGTGATGATCAGTTGCTTGGGAAATTTGCAGTATAACAGAGTATGTAAATGAAGTAGCATTTTCCATTGTGTAAATTGTGAGGACCTGGAGGGGGAAAAAAAGCCCTAAACCAGAAGTAATAAAGAATCAAAATAGGCAGAAGGATAACTTACAATGCTCAAACTTTCATAGCTTAAACTTGGCAAAATTCTGCACCAGTCCCTCAGTGTAAATAAGTGTTAGCCTGTGTTACATGGTCTTTTATACCATGTAATGATCCGCTAGGTCAGGTGAACTCCATTCTTGTGGCCAGTTGATAGAAATTTGCTGTCTTGATGGACTGAATGCTTGCCAAAATAATTCATACTATGTTAAATTAAAGATTACTAGTAAGCAAAACACATCTATCTAGTGCCATATGTCTGAAAAAATAAACATATATAACTTTGAATAGGCTACTTGCAGCCTATTATCTTGCAGCTTTAGATGACTAAATGCAGAGAGGCAGAGTGTAGTGCATGTGAACTGGAGTTACGAGGTTTCCTGCAAGTGGCATATTTCTACAAAGCTCTTTCACTTCAACAAAATTAAATGCAAAGTGCTGTTTTGATTTAGTTTCTCATATGGCAATGAGTAATGAATAATGAAAGCTGGTCTTTTTTTTTTTCCCAAAAAAGAAGGAATGTGGGGAAAAATGCTTTTTAGTTTTTTTCCCAGTATTAGGTGTACTATACGTCTGTAAGTTTGCTGTTGCTTGCATACGTTCAATGTTTGTTAGACGTTTTCTCTTGATGGTGGTGCTATGAAAGATCCTAAAACCACAGCATTGTGTAGGTCATGTAAAGGATATGCAGATTCTTAAAAGGAAAGAATGAAGCATAAATGAGTTTTAGAAATGTTCCCATTTTTTTCTGTTCTGGTTAAATGGAAGCTGAAGGACTCCCTTAAAATCCAGCTACCTGACAAGTTTCAGGTGCACTGACTTGATTACCATCTTTAACTCTTTCTGCCTGTGGCTGTTCAGATGTTTTGAGCTTCTGTGTGGGTTGTCACAGAACTCTGGCAAGGGTTTTGTGGCTCTGGATTCCCATCTTCCTTATAAGTGCTGAAAGGTAGGGTTGGATTATATATTTTTTTCTCAGCAAAGTGAGATATGCCATCTTATGTTAACAGGTGAAGTAATTAGTGATGGTTGAGCTCTGGAAAAAAAAAAGCAGCAGCACTGGGGCAAAGAATATACTGTAATGCATTTTTAAAAATGCAGAACTTATTGTGAAATCTTTATTTTTTTTTTCCTATCTCTTGTCATTTTCTTTGAATGCTCTGTATGAATTGAAGAGATTGGAAAATGTGAACATGTTGGAAAGGAAGGGATGCAAAGCATTGAACAGACATGTAAAAGTAAGATAATATATTACTTAATGTTTATAGAAAATGCGTGGGAAGCCGAGTATTTTTGTATATAGTATGTTGATGTATTTTACAACACCGCATATGAACTAGGGGAATGTCACTGAAACTACGCAGACGTAGGCCAGCTGAGTAGCAAGCCTGTACTATTCTGTCTTTTCTAACACATATTGAAAAATGTAACTCTGACTGAACTCACCCTCTATATGGTCAAAGCTTCTATCTTTTGCTAATTTCTGTGGGGGTTTTGGAGACAGAGTAGGGTCAAGCCCATTAGAAAAAAAAAAAGGCGGAATTACGGAAGAGAAAATGACGACATAAGTGCCATAAATAGCTGTCGACGATGCATGCAGTAACTGTTTTTATTATATAAAATCTGGGAATGAAATCTAATAGTGCTACTTCATATACACTTTTGAGGTCTTCTAGGATGTTGGTATCTGATGGAAGTTTTCCTGAAGGGTGTTTTAGATAAACCCTATTAATAAAGGTTTTGGAATAGGGTTGTGGTTTGAGGGATTTGTGAGAGGGAGGGAAAGGAAAAGACTATTTGTTCAGAAAAAAAGCAACTATTTAATAATATGTAAAAACAAAAGGTTGGCTTAGTGGGTGTGTTGTGAACTTAGAGAGAATGGCAACCATCTGTGTGTATGAATCTGCCCCTCCACCCCTGCTTCTCTGCACCCCTTCTTCTCAATACTGGGCTGGTGAATCATTTTGAAGTAAAATAAAATGCCAGGTACGTGACATAAATTTGGGAAGAGTTAAACATTGCACTTAACCTTTCAGTCTTCTTCACTGTTTTCATGAACGTTTGACAACTGCCATCTTTAGCAGTGTTGTGTAAACTGGTAATAATTTACACCTTCTCTGTCTCATGTTAAAAGAAAATAAAAAAGAAATCCCAGTCTTTACTGCAGTACAGAAGTAATTGCTGATTGCATTATGTTCTGACAAACACTCACTGCAGACACGAGACAGAGCGGTGTAAGTTTTGGCTTCTTAAATTGAAATTGTCTCAGTGTCAGATTACTGCTTTGCAAATGAGCAGCCTTTCTTTTTTTTTTTTTTTCCTGTGGTCTTGTGGTCTAATATTAATACATTTTCAAAATGGAAACTCAATGAATTAGATCATTTTTTCTCAGTCTGTATCCCTTGGGATATCTAACCTATGTTGCTTGTTTTAATTAAATTACCACATTTTCCATATGATTAAATGCCTGAATAATGAAGACTTATGGGACTCAATTTTAATGCACCATACATGAATATGAGCAACGAGGGGAAACATATGATTTTACTCCAAGTGAAATCTTTTAGTAGCAAACGTTTCACCTCACCTCTTTTCGGATCAAATGAAAGTTGCAGAACAGTAAAATAGAAAATGTGGTATCAGATAGTGGTGTTCAATGGGTGGGAGCAAATATTCTCTGATGGGAGAAAAACAGAAAATAGTGTAGTGGGGGCTGGGGACATGCCAGGCAAACATTTTCACAGTTATGTTATAGGGTACTTTGGGTTTTGGGGTAAGGGCCACTAACCATATAGCAAGGTATATCTTGGAGCAATGTTAAAGGGACTTGGTATATTCTTTCATTCAGAGTTGCCTGGGGTTTAAATCAGGGCAGGATTTGGCTTAGCATAGATAGGTACTGGGTATCTAATCTAAAAACCACACCAGTCATTTTTAAGCCCTGAGTAGTAAATGCAGGCGAGGAGTCAGAAACTTCCAGTGGGGAAAAAATGCATTTAAAAGTCTACTTAATTTTAGTTGCAGGGGAAGAAAGTACTGCAATTTGTTTGCTAGGTAAATACATTCTTATTTCACTATATTAGGCTTGATAGGGAGAAAGTGTTATGTGCAAAGATAGAAGTGGCATAGATGCCCATTCTTGCATGAGGTGAACTCGGTAGCATTGCAGAAATAGTTTAGTGTAACACAGGAACAGCTTCCTATCCTGACCTTCAAGCTCTTAAATTTCTGGCTTTATTAAATTTTAAAGGCTGATAAAAAGCTGTAAGTTGCTTATGAGGAAACCAGACTGTGAAGGGAGAGAATAAAGATGTCTGTCATGTTAACTGTGGTGACGGTATCAGTCTCCCCTCTTTGGTAAAGCATCATTGACCATTTCTTTTATCTTTCTTTTAGTTTGCTTGTCTGTTTTTAGTTTAGTTGGAACACTGCGGTGGCTTATTTAGATCAGATCTTTTGTGTGAAGACATCTTTTCCAATATAATTTGGGAACTGCTGTCTTGACTGCCATGCAGTCATCTTAATTTTGTCTTTTTTTACTCCAACAGAACTTCAGAATCTCAAACCAGGCTTTTACCTTGTCTGTGTCTTACCCTAACTGCATCCAGGTAACTTCTTCCTCTGTTTCCAGATGGTTGACTCCCAGACTACTGATTTTTTGTTTTTATTATTATTTTTTTTTTTTCACATTTTCACATTCACTGACTTCATAGCTAGTACCAATTACTTTCATCCCATTTCTAGCATTGTACTCTCAGGGTCTTGGGCTGGTCGTTTTTCCTTTTTCCTCATTAGGAAATTCTTTTTTGTTGACAAGCTGATACATGACAATATGAAATAAGTATCTCAGACTTTGAGAAATTTCATTTTCTTTTTTTTTTTTTTTTTTTTTTAAACCGAGATTATTTATCTGTACAGCTAAGTGACATCTCCAATTTAGCCATTTCTTTATATATTTTTCAAATTCTGCAATAATCCCTGTTTTTTACTTATGAACTTGGTCTGTGATGTGCTTTCATTATCTGGAGGATCAACTAGCTTACCATAGAAAGATCTGTCTTACAATGCCTATTTTTATTAGACCAATGTTGTATTTGATGAAATTTTTCAACTAGGTTTGTGTCTTGTGTGTATTCCTTCCTTGATTTTCTTTTATTTTTTTTTTTTTAAATCTTGCACACTGTTGAAGCCAGGCTTATGTGTTTATAGGTTTATTTCTTCTCTTTAACTATAACCACTCCACTAGTTGTTTACAGGTGTAATTTCATTGCTATTGTATAATTTTACTGGCATACTAGATCTGAAAAGATTTCAATTTGTTCAGTCTTTGAAGGAGTTGAAGGGAGCAGGAAGCTGGAAAGATTGGGTAAAAGAGAAAGGGATAAGGAGATGCTGCATTGTTTTTCAATCCTAAGAGGAGTTATTGCTCCACAGCCTGGAATTTCAAATCTTCTTTGGGAAAAAATGAAGGAAAAAATCAGTGATAAACTGACATGGACAGACTGAAACAGTTTAAATAATTTTTTAAAAATAATTTTTCTAAAACATTGCCCTGTATTTTTGTTCTTACTCTGGTGTGGTGGCTCTTTGAGATGCATGAGATTCATTCTATTTTTCAACAGAGGTTTTATGTCACCTCCTCAAGTCCCAGTGATGATAAAAGAGCCAGGTAGATTACTTTTTATTTAGATATGGCATAGCCTGAGAGTCTTGCTTTGATTCCTGCAGGTATTCATAACTTCAGGAAAAGAAGATTGTTTTCTCCTTCTACATTAATCTTCAATGTTTCATTCATGTTACATGAATGTTATAAATTATTAAAACAATTTGATATAAATTTAACTTTCTCTCCTGTGGTGAGGTGAGTCACTGCTGTGTTAATATTTCCTTGGAATTAAGTTCTGCCTAAGTCTTGACTACTGTGACATGGAGGAGTGGGCTAGGAAAGGGCATTTTTCATTCTCTGCTCTCCACTTGCTATTAACAGGTTTGTTGGATCAGTCACCCTCCTTTTCTTGCTCTTGTTTTCTTTCCATACAGCTCACACTTTCCTTCCCACAATCTGTCATCCTACTTTCCTACCAAACAGAAAGGAACCATTTGTTATAACTTTAAAAATAAATGTTAAACAACCAGGAGTAAAGAAAGTTAACAGACAGCCAAATAGTTTTCACTGATGATCTTTCCTGATCTTTGTCCCACTGCATAAATAAGGGAATAACTAAACTACCACCGCATTCAGAGATGAGCAAAATGCATATGTGAATGTTTATTAGCTTTCCACTTCAGAGATTTATGTCCCTACTTGTTTAAATATTTTGAGAAACATACTGCAGCATTTAAACATGAAAAGCATACATTTTATATAGCTTTCCAGTTTCTGCTCTTCTATGGATGAAATCAAAAGTATTCTGGCCATGAAGCATCAGCATTTCCAGCCTGACCTCTGGATGCCTACTAAGCAGCAGTGAAAGAATTTTGAGGAGAAAAAGGTGTGTTTCATAGTTGCATTTTATCAAGAGACATTGCTTTCCCCCAGGTTTCCTCATCTCCACAAAACATAATGGTGCTAATTTCAAAGCCAAGTTTTAAACATTCCTTCAACAGATAGCCATGGAGTCAAAAGTTATAGTTGATTATTTTAAAGGGAGAGGACAGCATGGAAGAGCTGATCATGGAAGATAACTAAGACATTCAGAGGTGATTCACTTTGATTTTAGTGTAAGGATTCACTAAAACAAATGACTAATTAGTTGAAGTAAAAGAAAGATTTCTTTTCTTCAAGCCTTCTCAACTGGTTGAGGAGCCTAGGAACACAAACATCAATAACAAAATAGGGAGAATGCCACTATTAAGATTGGCAAATAAACATTTCAGTAAGGGTATTAGAAACAGTAACCTAAGACTCCACAAGAAGTTAACAAAGGGATTAACGGGCTTAGAAAAGGTAAATCTTGGGTGCTGGGTAGATTTATTAATGGGATGGTTTAAAACTATTGCCTGCTGTATTAGAAGACCCAGAAAGTTCTTAAAAATCCTATGACTGAACAAAATACCAGAAGATAGGCTGTTTCACATCTTGAGAAGGAAAATGGAATTAGTTCCAAAATATTGTTTAGCTATGTAAGTATAGTGATATCAACAGGATAAATAGAACAAGTATGAAGAGCGGAGGGAATAGAGATTTATCTGAGTATGGTTGAAACTCATACATGGAAATATTGTCTCAGTTGATAGTAAGAAAATTATTGTAGGTTAATGTGAGGATAGCAATTAGCAAAGACTTTATTAGAGTTGATGTCATAATGGAGATGGAAGCAAAATGCAGAGCTCAGAGAGGTGAGGACTGGGTATCTTTCACCCAGGACGGTGAAGGGATATCTCAGGTCCAGGTTCCCAGAATTTTTCATAACTCTCACAAATTGAAACGGTACATGTACCTCATCAGTTAGAACTTCAGTGTCTGCTCTAAATTATTGAAGTATTACTCCGCTCTCAATAGTAGCACTGCTTTGCTCTTCCACCTCCCTTCAAAAGCTGATTTTGAGCAGAAAGGAAACCTTTCTGACTTTCTGTGGGTAGCTGTGGAAAACTAATATTTATCTGTTTTTCATAAGACAACCAATTTTATAGAGAGTATTCTACATCTTTTGTGTATTTGGAACGAAAGATAATGGACTGACAAAAGTAGTACTTTGGGAAGTGCAAGATTGGAGGGAAATTCATTGTTAGCACTCTTTCCACAATCAGTTTTGTGGCCAAAAAAAAAAAAAAAATTAAACCAAGTAATACAGATCTCATGGATGTAAAGACTATTTCTGAAAATTTTAAGTCATTTATATGATGACGTTATTGAAAGAGTAAGCAGCACCTGAACTTATGAAACACAGTATTTCCAGTAGAAATATGGATTGATTATAACCCCCCAAATCCATGAGTCTTGACCTGCAAGACTGCGTATGTTGCAGTACCATATATAATTCTAGTTACCTGTGTCTATGAATTAAAATACATACAGCAACAGGAGAGTGGAATATTAGAAGAAATGGAAAGTCAGTTTTTGATGACTCAATGGCTTTCTTTCCTTGCCACGGCAAGCAATGGCTGAAAGAAAATGTGAATTCTTGGTATTGAAGATAATTTTTTTTTTCTATAAGAAAACATAAATGTCCATAACATGAATAAATAAAATGAACAAAAAATACAAATTAGAATATTTATAATCACCACAGATTTTTCTGTCAAAACTATTAGTTGTAGACTAGACTGTGTGTGCTTAGTTTGAGTTGCGTGAGATGGTCTAGACTGGACTCAGTGACCCAAGTCATAGGACAAGTTTGGGATCCTTCAGTGTTTGTGTTTTTTGTTTTTTTAACTGTAGCTCTAGGCTGATGTTACTGGTGTGTCTATTCTTTCTTGTGATTAATTTTTGTCTCTTGCTGTGTTTATATTTGCATCATCCCTGACTCATTGGGGCTTTTTTGTTCAACAGAATAGTTTTCAATGTATTGGGTGGAGGAGTTATAGGGATTACTGAATGCAATGTTTTCTGGGGATTACCTCCCAAGATCTGGATGGAGTGCCAAAAATGTAGGTACTTCAGGAACATAGTCATCGTTAGTATGTCTCTTTTTCCAAACAGAGGCTTCGGTCTTGACCTTCCAGTGTAAACAACCAGAAGAACTGTAATTTGTTACTTTGAAAAAAGCTCTGTCCTACAAACATTTATCCTCAATAATAAACTATTCCAGAGATTAAATAGTGGCATAAACATGCAAGGTAAATTGACATCAGGCTTCTGAAATTCCCACCAGCAAAATATTTTAACACGAGTAAATGTCTAATATTCTTAACTTGGTAGTTTTCTTCTCTTTAGCACTTGTGACTCAAGAGACTGCCAGCATAGCTTGTTACTGAGATGGGAAGGATTTTTATAAATACTTATAACAGAAATCTCAGTAAAATAGCTTTTTCCTGAAGAGGGGGATGTTCACTGCATTTTCTCTCTAAGGTTATATTAATGCAAGTTGAGAATAGTTTTGCTGATCTCAGTGGAGTGTTTAATAGAAGAGAGATGGCTAATTGGTTGTTTACAGATATGCAAATGTCAATACCTGTAAGACTTGAATATTTCAAACAATTTATATTGCCTTCTCTGATTCAAAAGCCTGAGAATGGCTACAGAAGAACCAGAATAATGCTTTCAAAGAAACTTTTTGAGCAGAGAAAATAAACCAATTGAACAAGAACAGCCTTTATACCAACTGTCCAAACACATCAAAATCAAACCAAAAAAGGTCTCCTGAGATCTCTGTTGAACTCCTGGTACTTCACCAGTGGGATTTATAGAACTGCAATAATATGGGGAGAAGAACATAAGCATGAATTATTTTGCCTCGGGCAGACCTACTTAATTTAACCGTCTCTCACTCTACACCCAAATTCAGACATTCTGCCAGGTGGGTGTTCCGAAACATCTTACTTTTTTTTGCCCAGGTTCTGTGTTGAGAGCTCGCAGTTGATACTGACATGAAAAAAATATTACTGCAGGTTTTTAAAATGTGAGTGATGGTGAAAACATAGACAGGTATTTCAGAGCATAGGCATTCTTTCTGATGTTAACAGCACGTTGCTCATAAACATTTGATACAAAAGCAGTTACTTATCGACTTTTCCACTGAAAAAGAGAGCGATCTCAACTTACTCTGAATAAGGTCCAAATTTAGAAGAGGTCTAATATTTGAATGTTGTCTGGGTAGACCCTAATTGAGGAAAATAAAAGTGGCTGGCTATTTGCTTGAGGTATTTGCCAGTTTTGAGCAAAGAAAGAGTGAGTAATGCCAAAACTTCCCATGATCCTGCTTCAAGTGTCACTCTATATTTTGATCAGGGCTCCTTTTTCAAGTGTATCTGCACTGAGTTTGGTTGTCATATGTTGTGTCTTTGCATGCTTTCAGTCTTTGCTGTAAAGTGACCTCATTAAATCTGGTGGTTATTTAATTTTGCTTGTCTCTTTTTTTTATATTTATTTTGCTTATGAAAATACCAATAATACTTATGGTGGCCTTTCGAAGTACCTTTGCAAAGCAAATCTGGGAAGAGTAAACTGGATAAACTCTATTTTAAAAAGTGAACTTTGTCAATTGGTCTTATTTTCCATCTGACTTTTTTTAAAAAACTTGTTTTGCCCCCCCAGTTCTTAGAAAAAACCGTTACATTAAAGAAAATTGCAATAACTTCGCTCTGCAAAGTTGCACGCGGTTTTGTTCGTATAACCATTAAATGAGTAGGCTCCTTTGCATTTGTTTGACATTAAAAGTATATGTCAGCATTTAGAAATTCATGGCAAAAATAAGCACAAGACATGAGGGCTGAAACTCTCTGGCAGGGCGGGGGAAGTTAAACCAGTGCTATAGAGCCCAGGGCAAATAAAAGACTTAAAATTGCAGTTCTCAAGTATGTATGCAATTTAGTGCTTAGGAATAAATGTTTTCAGGTATCCTCAATTTGCCCTACCAAATACCCTGCATAAATTATTTAGTAATGGCTAAGAGTTAGAGGTAACATCTGTGTCCTAAGCATTGCATTTAACTCCCTGTAGAAGTCTTTGGAAATAGTATGTTAGAGATGTTGAAATTTCCTTTACTTTACTTCAGTCATGCTGGTGTAGTTTTTACCATTCCTTTCCAGTATCTTATGTCTAAAGAGGGCAGAGTGCTGTCTGGGTTTTTCCAAGTGTAGAAAATCCATTGCTCAGAGACCTTTCTGTCACTTGGGTGTTTGAGAAGAAAACGCCTCAGTCAGCTGTTAAAATGTGCTCTAATACATAGCTTGCTCTGAAAGTCATTGTCTTCTAACATAACTGGAGGTTTTGCATGTTTCATGGATTTATATTACTCCCCAAGCAATGGGGGAAGAAGGATGTTGCATCACATGGGGAAACCATGGGCTCATGGTTTAATTTCCACTTTTGCCCTGTACATTGTTTGTGTAAATCTGTTAAAGTAGGTTCTTCAAAGGAGCAGCAAGTATTGAAATCTTCGGAGATTTTTGGCATCAAATTCCTACTTAAAAGTCTTGCCCTCCACGCTCTTGATGCCCTAGTTTGTTTCACCTGTAAAGAGAGACATCACAAGGGTGCTTATGGTGTAATTGACTCCAGTATGAATGAAGCACTGAGACATTGAAACAGCAGTGTTGCTCCTTGCCTCTGAAAAATGCTGCCAGAAAGCTTGCTTTCATGAAGATACACCTGGAAAAGAGCCAGAGAGGAAAATGTTGCTAAGATAGTATAATGATGTATATATACACGCACTAGATTTTGGCATGAATTTGGACAAGGAGAAGATAACTGAAGTCAAGGGGCAATATCAAAAGAGGAAAGACTTTATATTATGTCTAAGGCAGACAGTGGTTCAAAACCCCTAGACCCTTTGCCCACCTCTGTGCTGCCACAGCGTAGCATTTCAAAATATTTCTAGTAGTGAAAATTTCCAGAATGTGAAAAGCTAAATACCAGCTTTGTGGAAGAGGGAGATAGACCTGCATGATTATTTTACTGGCTGCACAGCTATTTAAGCTATAAAACAACGATGGGATTGGGCTGTTCTTTGAAATAAGGCCGAAAGCTGTTCAGCAGATGACAGTCTGAGGGTACGGTTGAGGGGTACAATCTCCCAGCAAAGGTGGAAGTTGTCAGTCTCTTAGCAGCTAAGCCTTCTCTAAAGGGCTTAGGTGCTGCTTTCTGAATTTCAGAACAAGGCAGGTCTCATTCAGGGCCCTTAAAATAGAAGTAACAAAATTTTATTTTTGTTTAGGGGCAAGGAATTACTGTGCAAAAGTACTCTGAGTGTAGGATGATAGAAAAAGATTGTTGCTACGATTTACCTATATAAGTCTTGGGAAAGACAGGATGTTGTTAACATCAGAGGGAACCAGAATAGACAAAACTCCATAGCAATTGCTATTAATATACTGAGCAGAAGTACCCTATTCTATGAGAATTGGTTTGCCATTGAAACAGGATCTGGGAATAGCTGTGGGAAGTCATCCTGGAAAGCATCACTGGAAAGCTCTACAACAGAGAAAGTTGTCTTTTAGGAAAGAAGAGAGAGGAGAGGAAAAAAAATAATCAAAGAACTACAAAAGAACAGTTTTTAACAATTTGCTGTAGGGAAAAAATAAATAGCTCCTATGCAGTGCTCTCATCTAATTACTGATTTTTGTTGTTGTTGTTGTTGTTGCTGGGGAGTGGATCAGTGGTAGTTAAAGGCTGTTCTCCAGTACTATCAATGGGGTTATATAATTTAAAATATATTCCCGTATCCTGTAGATTTAATGGTTTCTAGGAATTTGGGCTGTAAGCCTGCCCCCATGCTGAGATGCAGAATGCCAAATTTAAATTATACTAGTTAAATGTGAAATGTCTGAGTGAGGGAATTCCTGAAAATCTATACATGGCTACCAGTGGTGGGTTTTTCTGAGAAGTTTATTAGGTTTATTTAATATTTGTGAGTAGTTGATTATTTTCCTCCTGATCTTCTGAGACCAATTCTTCAGGCTTGGACATCTCCTTACCTCCCAGGGATGACTCATTGGAAACGAGACTGTATGAAATCATATGAGCGCCTGGTAGTAACGCTGGGTCAAATACTCAGATTCATGGGTAATTTCATGCCATCTGCTTGGAAAGGCTTTCAGAATATCCTGACTCCAAGCATATTTTTTTGATTGAAGCAACAAAATCAATGAGCATTCACAGATAAACATATTCAAGAGATGGTAGTCACTGATTATTATTTTTTTCTATGGTCTTCTTACAGTAGCTTTCATAAGCTATATGCATAAGGAATTTGCTGTCAATTGAGGTGGATTTAATTATGCATGTATACCTCTGCTTTTTTTTTAATTGGGAACATGAGAGAATACTATTATTGAAAAATAATGTTAGGGATTCATTTACAGAATTTCTGTGGCACTATACCTCATCTTCTATCAGACAGAGGCACAATAACATATTGATAAATTCTTCATACAAGTGTTCTCTTCTGTGACTGCTTTCTTGCTGCTGACAGTGGCTCCAGATACAGTGCCCATTGCCTGTGCACTGAAACCTTCACAATGGAGGAATCCCAGGCCTGATTTATCTGAGATTTTGGGGATGTCTTGTTTTAGGAGATTATGGCACTTGAAATTAGGACTCATCCATCTCCTACTTATAAAACAAATGAGTAGGGAAAGTCTCCACTTGTGGAGATGGCTTTGTCACAATTCCCCTCCTTCAGCGCATCTTTAGCCTCTCTCTTCTGAGCAAGGCACGTAACATTAAGAAGTCATTGCACTTTTTCCACATTAGCTTTGCATCAAGATACGGTCTTTGTTTTCATGTGAATTCTAAGGATGATGGAGCATCAACTTTTTTCTTGCATGTTTAACCTTGAAACTCTATAATAAAAATATTTCCAGGATTGCATTTTAATTTAACTTGCTGACATTAATGTTTGAAGATACAGTTTTGGGGGGGGGGAGGGAGGGAGGGGGAAGGGAAGCCACCTTTCTTTTATGTTTTGTTAAGATTTGCTTTTTTTTTTGCCTAAAGTTGTTTATTTTAATGATCTCTGCATTTAAAGGAAAATATGCAGCCACAGTTTGCTTTTATAGTTGGAAGATCAAACGATAGAACATGGTTGTCTGTAAACAGAGAATATTAAGCTCTTCCAGAACCACAGAGAATCTCCGGTGAAGTCAGACAAACTGTTCACCTTTTTGTGAGTTTGGCTTGTCAGTTGATCATCCCTATTATTGCGTGCATCTGGTATCCAAACTATCGAACAACTCCCATTTGGTTCCAGCAGACTGTGATCCTAATTACAGACTGATTCTCTTGACTGACAACTGACACTCAGTGTAAATTTATTACATTTGCACTTATTGTAATTTCACTAAGCCTGGAGCCATCGTCAAGAATGAAAATAGGGTAACTGTTACCATTGGGAATTAGAGGGGAAAATCAAAGAAGAGCATTTGGCTGGGTTTTGATGATTTCCATAGTATTTTCCAACTGAAAAAAATGACATGAACAGTAAATATATCAGGATGAACACGGGATATTGGCATGAAACTGTTCTAGGTACTTCACAGAAAAAAACTAGATGCCAACTCAGCTGTGTTTTTTTCTACTTCATTTTCCCTGCTGTTTGGCCCTGCACCATTGCTACTTCATCCCACCCTGTACATGTTCCTGCCCTACAGCTGGAAGGAAGGGTATGCTACTTCCTTCTCCCATAAGAGCACCCCCCATGCTCTACAGAACTTTGGAAAATGCTGGTTTTTTTCCTCTCATCTCGAATTCAAGTAATGTGAAATCCAGATAGTTTAATCTTAATTTTTACCTATATATAAGAGCTATGTATAATGCACACAGAAAACCAGTAATATAATATTTGATACTGTCTATTCCATGGTGATACTGTAAAAAATTACCTAGTAGAACTTAAGAGATTCTATTTTTTCTTTTTTTCTTATGAGGAGTTTGTATGGATAGTTGTGGAAATCACTGGGGCAACATTTTTAATCAAGTTGTCATCCAGCCACAGAAAAGATGTCAGAGGCAAGGTGGTGCATTATAAGTTCCCATGTATGCTATAATGGGAATAAAAATACAAGGTCTGGAAGGATTACCTGATGGCTACTAGATCCCTCCACCAGGCAATTTGGTTCCCTACTGGAGCTGTCACATGCCTGTCTATGTCTGCCTATTGTTCTGGTGGTGTTCCCATAGCTGTTGCATCTAGATTCCTGATTCTGAAAACTCTCCCCTTTCCCTTCTTACTTGTGGTTTAAGTACTTTCCGGGCACCTTGGCTGAAGCACCAAGCATGCTGAAAAGAAAAATGTGAGCCTTTACATAAAAGCCACCTCTGCTGCTTAGAAGCTTGGAAATGGGATGCTTATACTAGATTTGTTTAACTTTATAGTTGGAGCTCTGCCTTTGTATGGATGGCTTGATGCTGGTAAGTTGATGTAATCCAAAGCTGAGATGAGGCTTTTGATACAAATGTCTGTTAGTGTCTGTTGCTGGGAGAAATGAAGAATATCTTTGCTGCCAGTGAAACGCAAGTCCAAGCCCATTCCTAAACACAAACTCACTTTTAATCCTCCTTTTTAAAGTGTTTGCTGCTCTGGGTTCAGGTTAAGCATTTCAGAAAAGCCAAAATGATCCAGTCTCTTGATCGTCAAGTCTGGATGAGTCGTTATGGTACAACAGAGAGCCTAACTTTGCCTTTTTTGTAGGACAGTTCAGATGCTTCAAGCCAGAGCTGCAGTCAGGCTGTTGATTACCAGTGTGGGTAGAAAGCATGAAGTCACCCAGTGGCATGCCTGAGCTGCTTTTCACCAGGCTACGGTGACATAGCTATTAAGTCCTTCCGTGTCTGTGGAACAAAGCTTTGCACATGACACGAGGTCCCAAAGTGTAGATTACTGGCCTCATGGTGTGTCTGTTGTGGTCCACCAAGAATATTTTTAACCACATTTTTTCCCATAACAGGGAGAAACCTCTGTGGAGGAACAAGGAAAGTGTCTCTCTTAGGGTAGGAGTTTGTGTGTAGAGGGAGTGTGAGAGCCATCAAGCCATTTGGGCTGGGACATCCCTGACGCCATGTTATATACCATGGACTCTGCTGCCAGCCCTTGTTCATCTGTTACTGCAGAAAATGTCCAAAGAGATGGGACAGGAAATATAGTCTTGTGTGCTCATAAGTTCTGGAGAGAAAAGGAAAAGGAATTTGGAAATCTTCTTGTCCCACTTAGCAGCACCTGTATATGGGCTGTGCTGTGCTTGGACAGAGGAGTCCTCCTGCAGAGCCTGCAGCTCAGCACTGCCCAAGCCCTGCCAGGTGCAGCAGTGGGAAGGGCAAAGAGGGGAACGCTCTACATTTCCCACATGGCTTTTTGAACCACCGGGAGTCAGCACATCAAAGCCTCTGGGATGCTGAGTCTAAAAAAGGATCCCTGAGTACTGCCTGGATATTGAACTGGAACAATGAGATAACAGAAAATGAAACGGATCATGGAAAATTCTGGTTAGATCATCTAATTCATCAGCCTTTCAAAGCACAATTGTTCTCAAATGTATTTGCTGGTGCTTTGTCCAGTTTTATTTTAAAGAAGCCCATTAAAATGTTTAAACTCCTGAATATTGTACTTTAGTTTGGAGTGAATGCATGCTGCATGATCTCTGTGACACTGCTGCATAATTTAGATTTCTTGCCATGCTATTAATAAATCTAGACAAAGACCAGATGTAAGCAAGCTGTAGCTGAACTCAAGAATCTGTGAAAGCTGGGCTAACCTCTTTAACAGTATAACATATGGCTGTTACATTAACACAGCCTTTTTCTTTTCTTTTTTTTTTTCTAAAGCTAAGCAATTTATTGAAAGCATGAGGGGAAAAAAGTGAATAACAGAAATAAAGCCTGACCTTTTATATGAAGTCTTCCCCTTCGACAGTTTCACTGTTTAGTATAAATTGATGGGACTATACATCCAACCTACTGTTACAGTTTTATAGTCAACACTTTTGTTTCTTTTGGTATCTTATTTTCATTCTTTTCTACATTTAACTCCTAGAATAATTTTCGGAAAAAGCATGTATAAACCTTGCATGGCTATATACTTAAAGTCTTTACAAATGGCTACCATCTGATTAAAGAAAAGTTATGTCACAGTGTAATTATTTGTATGTTTTTTGAAAAAAAGCTGTTTGAAAAACTTCTAGTGGTGGTATGCAAACTTTTGTGTTTCATATTGGAAAAACTGATCCAACTGTGGATTTCTTAGTGGAAACTGATAACGTGTTATAATGATAGCAAGGCAAGCAATGGCTTATTCTTTACGGTAATACAGAAGAGCACAATTAATGACTATTTCATTTGCATGACTGAGCAAACATAATGCAAGCATATGTGAAATGTTGATAACTCTTTTTGAGAGGCTCCATTACTTTATCTTAGGAATAGCCAATTACCAGCATTCTCTAACGCTTTTTAACTAGTTGTGCTCCTCTGCAAAAGTGCTTGTGACACAGCTCTAGATGGAAGTCAGAGAATAATATTTTTTTAAATTTTTTCACATATGAGTTATTTTTTTCAGTACATATAAGTCTGTATTTCATAGCTAGTTCCATTTCACCAGCTTCATCCTGGCTCTGGCAATGCAAAGCAGCAAGAAGCCACTTTAATCAGGTAATTAAAGACTTTCCCTGCTGTGAGTGCAGAGAATCCCCAGGAAGAACAGCAAGGTGTGGGTAATGCTAAAAGTTTGAGATGGGTCCAAGTGCAGTTAAAGCTGGGCCAAAACAAGGCCATGGTCAGCAGCCTCAGAGGGCTGTTTGGCAGCCAGCCCAATGTGGAGTTTTCCTCAATTTGTGCTGGTCTAACAGTTTAGAAAGGGGACAACACAGGGCTTTGATAAAGGCTGAAGATGTTGCAGATAAGGTTTAGGGGTTGATTTTTTTCTTATTGCAACTGTATCTTGACACTTCTGTATTCAGATGTGGCTCAGCTCATGAACTTCAGACCATCTTTCTTTAAAAATGAAACAAAGAGTTTAACATAGATTTAAAACAAAAAAAAACCCAACCATAATTGTGGATGTTGGTTTCCCTTTGAGGAAAAACTTGGGACAGTATAAGGTTTCCAGTAAATCAGCGTAGTTCGGTGTAGGTTTGATGCAAAACTGTATGCATCTTGTTAGTTCGGCTAAATGACATCAAGTTCTTGAATTTCTTTTGAAGGGTTTTGGTTGAAAGCCTCTTGAAATCCTTGTTAACAATGTTGTGGGTTATTTATATCATTCTTATTCAGAGGTTGAATGATTTAACAACCTATTTTTCTGATTCATTTAATAAATAGTAATTCCCCTGATAACATATGTACTCAAACATTCAGTCCTAGGTAGTGCTTTCATCATCCATGAGGCCCAAATCTGTGGTTTTGTGATAGGAAAAGTATACGCTAATAACAAATTTGAGACCTTAACATAACATTGAAGTATTTCATGGAAACGAAATGATTGAAATAAAGCGGTTAAGGTATTTTCATTTCAAGCAGATATTTCCAAAGGAAAATAGGAATCACATTGTGTCTTTCATCTTGTTTTCCATTCTATGTTATTTAAATATTTTTATTTTTTGTATATATAGCACATACTATCAATAGGCCGTAGTTTGACTTAAGTATAAATTAAGTTGAAGGTAACATGAGGAATTCGCTTCACTAATTGGCAAATAAATTCTCAAATTGTATGTAGATGACTTATGAGCAATTTTATTTCTAATGGTAAATCGTGCCATTTTAGTATAGAACACAAGAAAGAACGCAAAAAGTAAATAGATTTGTTCTAAGATGGTTATCCAGGAGGGATAGTTCCCATGTGTGAAAGTATGACTTTTTGCTCTTTCTATTAATTCCCTGGCAGTCGAGGGACTGTCACGAGGAAAACAACTTTGTCATCTTTTAGTTGTTCTAGGTCATTGTCCGATGGATTTCATCTCATTCTCTTTATGTTACATATGTTTATATATTTATGTTTTATCTGCTTTTCCTTTGTTTTGTCTAGAAGTTTTCTACTTGTTTCCCATCTTAAGCTGCACAAATGGTATTAGTCTGACTTCACAAAGAGCTCCTGCTCTTTTCCCACTAAGATTCAAACAACATGTCCATTTCTTTTTCTTCCTCTTCCTCTTCACAGTAATTCAAATTCCTTGTGTCCTTTAAGATTAGGACTATTTCTTTATCCACAGTAGGAGATAAAAGTCACTTAAACTTCTGTTTTCCTTTTGCCTTGCCTTGTGTGGTTTTGGTTTTGTTTGTTTGTTTGTTTTTTGGTTGGTTTTTTTTTTTTTTTGCCTGTAGAAGCTTACTTTGCCAACCTTCTTGATCTACTAATGTCAGTAAGGGAGAAAGATGAGGGTTGGGTTTTTTTTTGATCCTGAAACATATTATTGACACGTTTCATATGTCTTTTGACTTCAGCTCTTATTCTGTTTCCTTAATGATGAAGTTTCCTGACAGCTGAAGTAAAATCTTCCGCAGTCTTCATATGTGTACATTCAACTTTACCAGTCTTTTTCTTGCCCCAAATACTCTATGCAAAGTGGAACAATTTCAATATAGAGGGAAATTATATTCCGAAGTAGCTTGTGCCTGACTGTTGGGGATATTACCTCAAGGATGTGGGTCAGTTGGCTTAGCAAGGTGGCTAGTGAATGCTCCAGTGATTCTTTAGTTGTATAAAGAATGATGCCACTGACATGTTTTATGATAAGAAACAACCTTCCCTTCCTCCAGGCAAAAAAAAAAACCAAACAGGTATTATTCAAGTCTTTTCCATTCCCTCCCAATGTCATCTTTAAATCTGTTAATTCATCCTTAACCGGTGAGGCAACATCATTCACAAAAGGAATTTATTTGGAGCAGGGTTTCTCGTGGCATTTTCTTCCTGATGATGTTTCCCAGTGCATATCCCAGTGCGGACAGCTGATGTCTGGAAAATGCCAGCTGTGGGGATGAGGGCCACTCCAGGAGCACCCAGCTCTTGGAAATGGGTTCCTGGGTGCCCTTTAATTCATGGGAGCCCAACAGGGTGAACATATTGGAGCTCCACAGAGAGGAAAAGAATATGTCACGTTCTGTGTTGTAGTGGCTCGTGCAAAGTATAAATGAGGACTAGATTACCACTTGGATGCTTGAGGGTGAAAGAACAGGAGAAGACCTTTTTCACATAAAGTATAGAAGCATAGTAAGAAGATTGTGCACACCAGTTACCAAAGTACAGGGGTTTAATATAACGAGATGTCTGGAACTTGGCTGTATCCTAGTGCATGAGACTGTTGGGTTGAGTAATTTGTTTTTTTGGGGGGGGGGTGTTGGTGGCTTTTTTTTTTCTCTGTGTGTGTGTCTATGGTTGGACTTGATGATCTCAAAGGTCTCTTCCAACCATGAAGATTCTGTGATCTAACTAAATTTCAGTAATAATCACACAATTTAGAATTAAGATTTTCTGAAATGAGAATATAAAATCTGCTAGCTGGTGGTTTCCAAATTGAAACTTTTCTATGATTTAGCTGGACTTAAATTTGTCTTCCTGTTTTCTCTCATCTTACTTTATGAACAGTGTCTAAGAAATATTTTTGATGACATATTGTCTACTGTTCTCTTTCAAGCTGAAGTCTACTAAGCATCTTTCTATGTCCTTATATTTACTTTATTGTCTATAAGCCTGCTTTGGTCTAAACTCAATGTTCTAGTGCACAGCTAAAACAAGGGAAGAGCTGTTACTGTAAGTGTGTGCAGCAGTAGAGATTTATGACAATTGTCTGCATTCATATAACCCTTAGGAAATCCCATAAATTACTGGAAATCTGTCTTTATTATAAGGAGAATCTCCCTCTCTCCCTTGCCATTCTTCTATCCGCAAACACCCTCTACTTTTTAACCTTGTGTTTTATAACAGGGGATTTAATGTCTCTTTCTTCACCACCTTGTCCATCACTTTGCTCCTCCATGTCTTCTGCTCCAGAGACATAACTCTTGGTACCTTGCCAAGTGTTTAGCTCAAGCTGAACTCCTGAAGGGATGACATGAGATTTTCTGCGTAGCTATGATGTTTACCCAGGGAGTCTACAGTCAGTTCCAAGATGCTGTACTTCAGTTCAGACTGACTACCTGACATCTCATGATACATTGCAATGCCTCAAGTAGGATTTTGGAAAAGGGATCTTGGACTTTTTGGATGGTGAGGGAGTGACTAAGCAACAGGTCTGTGGCAGAAATTACATCTTTGCCAGAACACTCAAAAAAAGAGTGGGTGGCTGGTATGAGTGGCACTGAGGTTTTAAGTTTGTTTTTCATCTAGAGATTATACTTTTATGGATTGCTGGTTAACACATTTTGAATTCAAAACAGCTCTTAGTTTTATGAACTGGTAAGACATAAGGACAGCAGGCGTATATTAGTGTTAAATTATAGATTCTGTTTTTCTTTTTTATGCTATGCACTTCCAGTTAGTTAGAAAAACACATTTTTATTTAATTTCCTGTAAAATTTCCTAATTAAAAAAAAAGCTTTTTTGGGATCCTACAAGTGCCTAGATAGCTTGCTCTGCCAGACTTTTCTCAATGTGCTTAGTGCTCAAGTATTCTAACATTTGCACAGTTTATGCACATCATTACATTAGAACATACATTACAAAATGTAAAGATCTTTCTGATCTTGGCTGTCTGGATGGCAGATGATATTTTCTGTGTTTTCGTCTGTTTTCATTAGTGTCCCCAGCTTTCAATATGATTGCTGTTCAATGTGTGTTTTAACTTGCTATAAACAATAAACGCCAATTCCTTATTTTTGCTGTGACAATAGTAATACCAAGAGAAGGGAATTGCCCCCATGCATTCCCTTGACCTCTGTGTCATGGTAAATGACAAAGAATAGAATGTTTCTAACCAGAGCACTCAGACCAAGTGTTGGTAGTATGTATAATACGCTTTGTTTCTTTTCCTACTGGCCTGATTTTTCAATAATGTCTAGTTAGGGCAGCAGTTTACATCTAGAAAGAAGTTGTAAATGACCTGTAAACTCATGGAGTGGAAAACACTGCTTCAAAGTGAGGTAGCAAAGATTTCAAACTGAGGATGTAACACTAGCTGCTTTCAGCACTATATTGGCTATTCCACAGAGAAACTTATTTCATGCATGACAGTTGTGCTGCGTTTGATCAGAGGCGATGATTTCAGGACTCTGGTATTATAGTATCTAAAATCTGTAAAAAACCTTTTCATTCACTAGTTTTTCATTCACTAATTTCTGTGTGGCAACCCCTTCAATATTTTCTTTCACTTAAAAATCATGCTGTCTGTCATAAATGAGAGTATTCCTGGCAGTGGCTTCTTGTAGTGGGGAACGAATGGCAATTGTACTATAAAATGATTTGGAGATGGAACTTCTTCTGAGATTGTAATGACTGGAGGTCATTACTCTTCTAAACATGCTTTCTAGACACTTTTAGAAAGAAATATGGTTCTTTAATTTGGAATGTAGTTTAACTTGTGTTTCTACTTACTGCCCTTGCCATGGGTAGCACAATGGGTTTCGTGAGTGCAGGCAAATATTCTGCCAGTCTTGGATCTCAAGAAATATTGATTAGCTGTTGTAAGAGGGAGCTTTGCTCCCTGGACAGCCTGGAGCCATAGGCAGTTGCCTACACTTAAAGACAAAGCTGTTTAGAATCCTTGCTTATTTTCATACATGGGTATATAAGCCACTTACACTTTCAAGTATCTGGAAAGCAATTAAGAATAGAGCAAATGAGCTTTTCCAAAATTGGAAAAGAGGGAGACTGTGGTGTCCTGCAGCCCTGTGAAGCAGTTGATGTGTGTGTGTGTAGAGGACCTGCTATGTAGTGTTTGTCGTCTGAGTTGTTGGCGAAGTGCCTGTGCTTATTTGGAATGAACCACAGCGATTGAAGTGAGGATGGTTTCAACTGATTTCAGTTCTAGTCTGTAAAGGGTAACCTTGAAAAGGAATTCAAACCTTGAACTATCACGGAAGGGGATCAAGACCAAATTGAGCTTTTTGGGGCATTGCGGCCACGTGCTTTCTTCCCAATATGATTCAAAGTGCTGGTCAGACTGTGTGAAGCAGAACAAATATGAATGTTCAACTAATTTCCCTGTACTTTGTGGCTTTTGTACAGAAGTCTAGTGTATCTCACATTCATGTTTCTTTTTTAAATACCTGTGTGAAACTGTTTGCTGAATGAATTTCACTTGGCAGTTTCTGGAATTGTGTATACAGACCTCTATGCAGTAAGAAAATTTAAGCTGTGTTTGGCTTTGGGTTTGGTTTTTTTTTTTTAATACAGCATGCTATGGCATTGACACAATATTAAGGGCTGCTGCTCTGTTCCCCACCATATCAGCTAAAAGTTCAGGGTAGACCTAAATGAAAAAGTGTTTAAAATACCAATGATTTTTCTGTATGAAGGTTGCCAATATTGTAATAGTCCTGTATTTGAGTAGGGAGCATTAGAAAATGGTTCTTTGTTCACTGCAGTCACAGAACTGTTTTTATTTCCTGATTGTATAAGCTGCACTGCAAAATGGAGCAGTGTCCATTGCAATTATATCTGCAACTTGATAGTCACAGCTATTTATAATTAAGTTTTCTTTTAGTGCATTTTCAATAGGAAAAAATTAATACGTCTCATTATTTGTGGAAAATAAATATGAAAGCATGGCCAACTCTAGCGAAAGACTGTTTCACACTCAAATGACTATTTTCAATTTATACTCTGTCCAGTGTTCACTCACATTTGATCCTTTTATAATTTAGTTTTTATCATGGAAATTGTAGATGAGTTGTAAATTCATTAGAATGACCTTTGCATAGCTACCAGAAGTCACTGTAGATTTCTGTTAGTGCTTGTGTTAGCTGAAGACGTAGTGGGCTTGTGATTTCCTTTGATCAATCTTTGGGAGACATTTGGTGATAAGAAAGGTAGAATTATGAAATCTGCATTCACCTAACCCTGCAACTGTGTTCTTAGCTTTAAGCATATGACTGCCTCAAGGCATTGCTTGGTCTGCATCTGAGAATGGGAACATTTTTCTACTTAAAGTAAGGTGAGAATGAGTAACTAGAAGAACGGGTATATTATATTTGGAATCTGCAATTGCTTAGGCTGTAATGTGTTCATATATATAGGACTGAATTAGTATTCATTAGTAGGTTTGAATTCTTACTCTGCTTTTCTTCAAAAATATTTTGCGATTGTTGCAAACAGCTGATGTTGTACAAGAACTGGGGACTAAGGACAAGCAAGTAAACAGAAGGCTGGGAAATCAGAGCATGATTTTCTGTTTCTGATTTGAACTTCTACCACATTCATTACAAGACCTAGTTTTGGAATAGTATTCCTCTGGAGAATGAAGGTATGTAATAGACAGGGGTGTAGACTATGCTTGTAAAGGTGCTATGATGAAAGATACGGGGGATTTCAAGGGTGGGGCGGGAAATAATCTTAGGGTGGGGTAAATTTTACATTTTTTCCCCCAAATTATTGAAAACATTAGGTTTTTTTTTTTTTCCTTTTGTAAATGTTCTGTCATCAATTGGAACTTTTATACATTGTGCTAATCCTACCTTCATATAAAAGTCATAAATCTTATAAATTAAGGTGTCAGGCAGTTACCAGAACTCTTCAGTCTGTTTCTTTTTATGGAGTGATCTGACACATTTTGCAAACAGCAGATCTGGGTGCTCTGCATGAGTCCCAAACTGGATTTCTAGCGATCAACTCACAGGAATGGACTCTGGCACTACTTCCAATCGCACAAGAAAATGTGATTTAACTTAAAAGCAATAATACTGGAAAAAAGATATGAATTATTGAACTTCTGACATTGGATTTTAAAGTTTAGAATAATGGTACTGTGGCCTATGAATGTTTTTGTTGGTACTTACATTAATTCCCTAATAGTCTTGACATTTCCAGTTACGTTATATTTGTTGGAGCACAGAAGTCCTTTTAATTTTTATCTCTCTATTTTTCAATTGTGCAAATACATCTAATGGATAATTATCACAATTAATTTTGTTGCTTACATTGCTTATGAAATTTGAAGGATATAATTCTGAATCTTTAGCTGATCTCTAAAAATATATGTGCAAATATTTGCAAGCACAAATCACAACTTCATTTTTTATTTTTTACTTTATTCTGTGAAGAAAATACAATAGTGTAACTGCCAACAAATAAATTGTGTAATAGAGAGAAAACTATTTTGCATTTAATGCCAAAAATGCAATTTGTGATACTGTAAGGCAATAAAAGAAAGGTCCATTCAGGGTCTATCCTAAAAGCAGCAGCATTTATGGCAGTCTGAGAATAACCAGTAAACATCACAGAATAAATTTTTATAAAGATGTTTTCATTATAGCAAATAGCTTGGATATTTTTAATATAGATTTTCGTGTATTACATATTTGTGATAACTTTTGCTGACATACATCAAGTTCTGAAGTCCTGGGATTCTCTTGGGTTTTTCTAGTGCAGAGACCAACAAAAAAAATTTGCTAAATGCTTCCAGTTCTCCGATCCTGGAGCAACATTCTGCAACCAGATGATTCATATAAGCTTGCTTCCCATAAGAGAGCAGTCTAGTGCTGATGGAAAAAAAAAAAAAAAAGACAAGTTAACCCAAGCATCTGTTTTGAAATTTTCTTAATTCAGAAAATGTCATGTTAAAGAAAGTGCAAAGTACTTTAAAATCATTACGAATGAAAAAGGCAATTTGGAGGAATGACAAACCACTAGCTTTTTTGAATGTGAGGAATGCTCTTGCAAGACCCCTGGAAGAGCAATAGGGCTGGAATAGTCATTACCCATAGTACCTGTAGCATCAGTGGTGAGGTTTCCAACCAAAGAAGCTGGGATGTTGAGTTAACGTTGCCATCTCTGTGGCAACTGAACACCCTGAGCCCGTTTACACAGATGGCTGTTCTCTTACCTGCCAGATAGCCAGTGTGGGCCTCAGTTGTGGAGAGGAAGGAAATAGAAGTTGTTGGATTGCACCAGCAAAAGCTTTTGAACTGTGCCCTAAGAGTTAATTCTATATTTGTCAGTGTCTTCTGCAATTTTAGGAAGATTGTCTTCACTCAGCCAATACCAGAACATGGTATAGATCTGATGCCTGTCCTTAATTAACTGCTTCATCAACTAATGCTTTGATCTGTAATAATGAGTAAAGGGACTTAAGATTTAACTTTGTAATGATAACACCTAAATTTTGCAATTCTGCTGAGAGTGTGTCAGCTTGGCCACATCACTAGCACAGTGCATTACTGCAAAAAGCCTTTTTGACCTTCCAGCTAAATGGTAGTGGAGCTATTGAAATAAACACCAGTGGACTTAATCTTATCAGTGCAGGACACTGAGTGAGCATAATTTGATGTGCCTGGCAGTAGTGAAACATACTGTCATTCAAATATTAAAGGAAAAATTCATATTTTTAATGCCAAATGGGCAAATTTTGGCCAATTTTTTAAAAATTAAACATACATAATCCCAGTGTAAAACTGAATTTTATTTTCTTTTAATATTTTTAAAGGAAATTGTTTTACTGTTTTATCCTTTCTGGTGTATGCTGTGATGGGCTACTCCAGATTCTACCAGTTCAATCAACAGGTTTCTGCCATTTTAAAGAAAACTAGCTCTGTTCACTGGAATTTTCTTATTTTGTACCAGGAGAGAATTTAGTTCTACTTGATCACAAAGGTTATTTCTCAAACAGCCTTTTTCTAGTATTCTCTGTGGTGGCTGCTTGAGAAAAGCAGTAGGCATCATTAAAGCCTTGGAAACATGAAAAGTCTGTCCATCCCCACACGCACGTTTCCAAGGGGCAAATCTTGATCCGTTGGATATTTCCTTGTGGCTCTTGTAAATTTATGTGAAATGTGGGATTCCAAACAGATACGTTATTCTACAATTGATCTTACAAAGCTTGCTAACATATTTCTTGGGGAAAACTATTTCAAAGAATGGCCTTTCTAACAAAGACTATGTGTAAAGTACAGGATAGGCCATCTCCTTTGGCAGACTGTCGAGAGATCGTTGACTGTAGATAAATATTGTCTGTTTTTCTTGATAGTGTCTTAACTATACCTCTTCTGAGTTTGTATTCGTCCTTCTTTTCCTCTGAACTCTCCCTGGTTCAGTATTTCTTATAATTTGTTGATAAGAATGAAAGTCAAAGGCAGGACATTCCTTCTGATATTACAGAACCCAGCACTTGGGCAAGGTGAAAAAGCCGTCTGTGAATCCCCTTTAGTTTTTGCGTGAAGGTTTACTGTGTAACTTTTTCTCTGTGCATTTTTTCTGCTCCTTCGATACATGTCCTTGATGGTCTGTTAAGACATCTTGGAAGCAACCAGGCATATGCTGCCTCCCGGCCCAGCATCCAGGAGGAGCTTGAGGGAGATGCTGGGGGTGAATTGGGGTGTGAGAAAGCGGAAAAGAGGAGTTGGTGCAGAAAGTAGGCACAGAGCATACAAGTCTACAGGTCTACTCTTTGCAGGACAGTTTCTTCACTCATCTTGGCATTTTTATGTACGATTCTGAAGGTCTCTGGGTGTCTTCCTTGCCAGTATATTGGTATTATTTTTACTCATTTGCCTTTCTGCTCCAGAACGGAGACCATGGTCTCTGACTAGAAGCACAGACATGGGGTTTGTGTACTAGATGTGATCCAGTAGTGCAGGGGTTCCCAAACTGTGGTCTCCAGAAGGCTGCTTGTATGTTGCTGGCTCTCCCGGTTTGTTTGCAGCTGCTAAATTGCATTAAAGACTGCTAAAAATAGACAAAACGTTTCCCATTTACTTTCCAAGCCAGCAATTGCTATAATTGCCACTTGTCACAGGGAATATAAGTATGTGTGTACAAGTGCATGAATGTGTGTGACTGAGAGGGGAACTGTGGTGAAACAGGGTCTCTGAGAGACGATCCTATTTCCCTATCTCCTGCTGGATTTAGAGTTTTAGGGAATAGTATCCAGGAATGGGAGGAGTTTTGCCTTCACTTCCCCTTTCCTTTTATACTTCATGGGGGTGAGGTCAGATAATGTTGACTTGACAGGTTAGGCACTCATGAAGACACAAGCTTGAATAAAGCGGTAGTTAAGACTATGAAAAAATTCAGTTCCTTTAAAGCAGCATAAAAGTTCTGTGAATTTTCATTGGCGGAATTTCTGGCCAAGCCTGATAATTGTTTTAACTTAAAACCCATAGGGGAAAGGGAAGGTAACTCCACTCTTTGATTAGTAGCTCCAGGCTGTCTGTAGACGCCATGGAAGGAATTTTGAGGGTTTTCTCTGAAACCATAAGTGCAGGATATTTTAGAACTGCAACCTCAAAATATCAATTTAACATGATTGTTTGATCTCATTATCCCTCCCAAATATCTACACAGTCTCTCTTGGATCATGCAATGAATAAATAAAGATGACGTTAACCCCAAACAAAAAAAAGCACATTGTATCTCATGCTCTGTCAAGTACCCAGTATAATGCTCATTCTAGTTTTGTACTCTGTTTTATTGAATTACTTCTGTACTCTTTTATCTGGAAGCTTTATTGGGAAGATTTTAGCTCACTGTTTTTATGGCTTTTTCAATTCTTCTCTGACTTCCAAAGAAGCACTCTGCCCAGTGCTGGCAGGGGAGGGAAGGAGACCAGACTTGGGGGGAGGAAGGAATCGGGGCCTTTTATTAGAACTAGGTTGGAATATTTTCTTTTCTCCAAATGAAGTTTTAAGATTTTCCCTTAAAAAAAAAAACAAACCCCAAACCCAAATGAAACACAAACGAATAAACAAAGAAACCTAATTATGGTTGCGTAAACACTATCATTTTCAGAATAAAAAAAAACCCAACCAAAATTCCTCCCCTGCTGTGCCCCCACAATAAAGCCCACTGTCGAACTTTGAGCATTTTTTTGATCAAGAAATGCAGAGTCTGGCTGTGAAAATGCACTATAGATTGAACTTCGTTCCTTTTTTTTTTTTTTTTAACTGTAGAGATGCTTCAGTGGAAAGATTTCAGTCAAACTCTGTCTTTCTCACTGAAGGAAGGTTCAGAAGAAACATGAGCAGAGATCACGGGGAAGAACTTGCAATGTTTCTTGTAGACACTTACCTGGGGAGAACTGGGGAGATGCAATGGGTTACCAAGCTCATTAGCAGAGCCTGTGTGTGGGAACAGAACGTTGAGCATGAAAAAAGAGTGACCATCTCCTTGATGTACGGTTTGTGCAGGTGGCTTGTGGCCTGCAACTAGGAAATTTGAGCTCTATGAGACAGGAGGGAGAAGGAAGCAAAGGGGAGGGGAAGTAGCACAATGTTCAAGCCATACAGTCATGGAAACTGAGATGAAGTTGTCAGAAGCAGAGGTGAGCAAAACCTTAAAGTTTAAGAGGCTGTTCAAATTTGAGAGGAATGGTGCTGTGGAGCCAGTTAATGGATCTAAGCGGAGTAGTTAGAGGGGAAGGTGAAGTTGATCTCAGCCTAGATTAATCCCTGATGTAATCTTGTTGGCATCATTGTGCTGGCTTCCCTCCTTTTCAAGCTTCAGTGGAATTTCTTCAAAGATATATTTGGCCCTTCCAGTTCTTGTTTGACCAGATTCCACTGAATCATCATGTTTTACCAGATGCTACTTGGAGCCTCTGCCCTGGATTACATCACTGGTGTCAGGGCAGTGGGTCGGGTTACCAGCAGAGTGGGTTTCCTTATAAAGAAGTTGTCATACTTATGAGATGTTTTGCTTAATGAAGTTAAGACTGTAGCTGTTAAATTTGCAAGTTTTTTTCAGTGCCAAATAACCAAATAGATCAACAGCAAAATTCCCTTTGTATGTGAGTGGGAGGCTGTCAAACTATTTTCCTCATCTACTAGTTTAAGTGCTTAGGAGTCAAGATCTCTTTCCAGCTTTGTCACCAGTGTGCTTTGTGTTGTGGACATTTCGTGTAGGATGCATTTGTTTCCAAGCCCATAAAATGGGAATTACAATATTCCCTATGCTTAGAACAATGTGAAGCTTTACTCGCCAATTATAATCTACTAAGAAACTCCAGTACCAAGTGCTGTTAAGAAGTATGTGGTGTTACTGGGTGTTGCTGCATGGCCAACCCTTATTGAGTTGACATATATTTAATCTGATTCTAGTAATGTAATTTAAATATAACAAAACTTTACAGAAGGCCTTCAGTAAAGAACAGAGGAAGTATCGGGAGAGGTATATATCACTGGAATCTAGCTGCCTATCAAGTGAGGAATGCATATTTATTTCTGTAGGAAACCACAAATCCTGTGTCAACAGAACTGACAGGTCATCCTTGACTTTTTAATCCACAGGATAGCCTTATTAATTTTATATTTGCCTTGTACTACAGCATGTGATTTCAGAGTCAGACCTGAACATTTTCACCACATGGAAAACATTTCAGCGGAGAGATGGAAAGCATTATTTTCTAAATGCATTTATTAACAGCACAAACTGGAATAATTGAGCACGTTGGGCCCCAGTTGGATTGCACCACGTCCCACGAATTTGTTGGTGATGGCTTAATTGTAGCTAAAAATGAAGCACAGCAATTTCAGTGAAGAAAACTGTACCATAAGGGTACCTTTCCTCCCCTTCCCCCCCTGTATCTTGAATAATGATTTTTTAAAAATTTGATTATCTATTTATGAGGTTTGGCCAGTGGTCATAGATTTTGCAGTCAGAATATTTTTCTGTTTCATGTTTAATCATACTGATGCTAATAGATCTATTTAACCTCATAAATTTGGTTTGTAAGCACCACTGTGATTATACTTGGAACAGATTCCCAGGTTTTTCATGGGAATCTTGCTAGGAACATCCTTTCTCCTTGGACTTTACACAGTAGAGCTCATCCATTATGAGAAAGATTTAAGTCCTCTGAGAACTCTTAAATAAAATTTCTTTTTCATGAACATTGTGTTGAGAAGTGGGATATTTACTTCCAGGCAGAAGTGTTATGTCAAGAAGGACTCTGCATTAAGAGGGTGCACAAATGAAGCACAGATACACCTGCTTCTTTTGCTGTATGATTGACGCTTTCCATAATTGAAGAGGACAACTCAAATTGACCTAAATCTGCATGTTTCTAATAATAAAATGGAGTCAATAATCAAAAGGCACACATACAGAAACTATCCACTGTTGAAGAGATCGACATTGCTGCTTTAAACCATTTGCATATTGACTTCCCTGAAATGTTATGTTACACATTTTAGAAAATTTAATGAGGATGCAAATTAAAGGAGGCTAATTGAAGGTCTCCAGATGATCACTATACTTTTCTTACTGTTGCCTGAAGAATGGCGGAAGCAATCATCAGCTGTTTGTGTCAGTATCTTTCTAGTAGTTCACATTGTCTATTGGCCTAGGTACCTAGTGGTTCGTCTCAGTGTACCCCTCAGCTTTCCTACCTATATTTTATTCAGTTGCTCCACAGGTTGAAATAAAACCTTCTAGTTAAAAGACCAAGCAGGCACAATGAGTTGAAGGGCAGTGGTGTGCCTGGATGAAGGTAATTCTGAGCAAATGCATATCTGAAGATTCTGCTTGCGTAAATTTTGTACCTTTTTATTGACTGCTTTTTGAACATTGTTTGCTCTGAGAATGTCACAAGACTTTTTCAGTACCTCGGAGACCAAGGAAGTCAGTTTATAGATCTTGCGTGTAGTCTGTGTTTCACATAATTTCTATTTAGAGAATCCTTAATGACTGATAAATAATTTCCAAATGTATCTATCATGCATTAATGCTTCTGCTGCATCAAAAGAAAATATTTTGGTTGAGATTATTTCAGAGTATTGACATAACAAAGGCTTGAAGCCAGATGACAGGCCTTACCATACGTTTAACTCTGTTTTCAGTGCAAACAAACACATATATGCACACGCAGGCCTAACACACACCCTATTTTGCTAATGATGATCTGTGGTGGGCTTTGTCCACACTATGTCAGTACATACTGACATTACATCACTCTAAACATGACATGTCACATACTGAGTGTTAATCCAAATAAAATATGAGCAGAAAAAGGAAGAGACGGTTATTTGTGAAACAAAGCAATCTGAGGAAATCCTTGAGGACAGCATGAACATTGGAGCAGTTTCCGTTTATGTAAATGCTTTAAGAGAGTTTGTGAAGCTAAGTAAAATCAATCTAGGCCATGGACAAAGAGTTGATGTTTGTGAACTGGTGTCCTGATCAGCAAACTCAAAAAAAATTTTCTCTTTTCCTTATAACCCTCTTTTATCTTACTCCCAGACTTGGTTAAAGTTAGGTCTTTAACACAGATGGAGAACTTGGACGGAAAAGTCAATGTTGCAGGTGAACAAGTACTCTAATAATGAGAGATGTTTCTTCTGTGCTTGCATATGCTTCACATGTCAGCCTGAGCTCCATGCAGAGAGGGTCCTGTGCCTGTGCAGGTTGCCCCACAGACACCTTAGAAAGCATTTCTCAATTCCAGTATGGTGTCTCCTGTGACATAGACTTTGCTAGAGCTGGCTCTCTGTCCATAAGTTGCTTTCTGGTGCAGAAGGAAACTGTTGGTCCTTTCATCTTGTATACTGAAGGTATGAGTTGTACTTTTTTTTTCCTCTTAAGAATGATGTTTGGTGCTTGTTCTTTCAACAAAATTGTGTAACTTCCTCTGTTGAACTACTTGTCTGCCTAGTATTTTAGAAGATCTTCCAGTTCACATCTCCCTGCCTAAATCCTAAGACACTATTATAAGGTACGTGGAGTTCTTTTAGCTAAGATAACACTGATCAGAGCACAATTCTTAATGTTGTCAGGGGGCATGCAGAAGATGTGCAATGAAATGGAGATTTCTTTTGTGGTAGCGTAAATCTAGATGGTTGACAAAGGCTGAAACTGCAGTTTTGATCTGCTTTTTGTGGATGCTCAGCTAAGGATTCTGCCAGGGCAACTTGGTAACACTTAATGAGATGCTTATTTTGTAATCTGGAGTCAAGATACCAGTTTGTCCCATTGGCTGGTAACTGCTGCAGAGTGAAACATCCCTGTGGTTAATTAAAGTGATCGATTTCTGAAGGTTTCTAGAGTAGGTGCCTAAACTGTGAGAAACTTCCAGGAGGCAATTTGGGATATTTAACTTGGACATTTGTTTCTTTCTTTTTTGTGTGGTTTGAGCAGGCATGTTCTCTTAATGTACACACCTTAAAATTTAGTGATGTCATTGGTTCTAACTAGGCTCTGAGTTTATAGCAAAACCTAGATGGTAAACTGATGAAAAAGACTTTGAGGTAATGTGTATTCACAAATGACAGAGTGAGAAAACTGAAACTGTAGTCTTGAGTATGAGACTAAGACTAATTTTTATTTTTTTTTCCTCTGAGCCCAATTTAAACATTGTGACTTGGTGTGTCACATTGGCATGGAGCCCTGGAAGGAGCACATTCATTATTAAAATCCCAGACTAGTGGAAATGTTACTAGGTTTGCTGCTACACTTTTTGTCAATTAGTGTATTAGTTCTCTTATGAGAAGAAACCATTTGTCAGCAAATCTCCCATTGTACGTTTTTCTGTTTAATGAGCTATTTGCTTCTTTTTTTGGTATTTTTTTCTTTGTTGCACTACCCGAGATTAGAATAAATTACTCAGTTTTATCATCAGGAAGGTTAGAAGACTAGAAATTCTTCTCTTTTTAGTTTAATCTTTGAACTTCCATCCTTTTTGAAGATGAACATCCATGATATGTAACTGTGTGCTTTCTAATGTAAGCTTAGCCCTCATAAAAGCTAAATAGCAAATTTCTCTCTCTATTCTTATACTTGTCCATGTGTCTTTTGCTCATTCATCATCCCAGAAAGCCCTACCTGTAATAAAATTCTTTTCTGAGTGACATTAGCATAAGAAACAATTATTGTTTTTAATTGTTTTTTAGTCAGTCGAATCTGGGAATGGCTGAGGGTCGTGCTCATTGAGTGGCTGCAAATAAATGTTTAAGCGTCTATACATATAGCAAATGTGGTCCTTTGACATCTGAAATCAGCGATGTGAAATTGCTCAACCTTACCTAACAATACAGTATTTCCCTCAAGGTGCTTTTATTTCAGGAGTAGCCTGTTAATATTTTCGCTGCTATCATCAATGGTAAAATGACTGAAAGAGCTGTGTGTAAAACCAGACAATGCTAACACATACAGGACAGAACTAGAAATAACGTTAATGAGATAGACTATTTCACAAATTTGATTCCTCTTATCATGTACAAAAGTTTTAGAAGGATCTAGTGTAGTTTATATCAAAAGATTATTTCTGAGAGCCTGGATAAACATTGCTAGAATCTATATTTCAACTTTCAAGTGTTTAACAAAGGATTATGGGATTGTCCTATAACCATGAGCTAAAGTATGGGAATTTACGTTTTCCTTTTTGCAGGATAGTTCCTCTTAAAATTATATTCTGAACAATGGCTTATTTTCTTGTGCCAGTACTCAATTCCAAATACTGTGGCTTGGCAGCAGGCAGGTCTCAGATTTCAACCACATGTATTTCAAAAAATCAAAAGGTCCTTATTTGGCACTCCACTCACATATCTTTAAAAGCTGTGTTTGTGCGTCAGATTTAAGAATAATTGAAACCAGGGGTGCAAAAACTGAATTTTTCTTCCAGGATGTTTTGACTTCAATTGATTCCAAAAGCATTGAAGGGAACAGAATGGAAACCGTGTGCAGCATGCAGCATTGACAGTGCGTGTAGAAACTTAACTTCATGGAGCATACTTTTTTTTTCCACCGGCCCTTATAAAAATGTACATATTTGTCTTTCATTATGTATTTAAAACAAATATATACACACAAGTGCATGCTTTCATGGCACAACACTGTGCAAATTTCATTTGGTAAATACAAGGACCACTTTGCCTGTGAAAGTGTTGTGGATTTTGGTCAACTGCAAATTGATAGATATATTTGTATGTGCAAAAATGTAAGACTGGAAGTGTAGCTTAAGTGGAATTAAAACTGGTTAAGGAATTAGAATGGTGTCATACATTAGGTCAGAATGACAGGTTAATATCCTTATTTTTCAAAATTGTCTCTTTGGATCTTTAATATCTATGATTTTTTTTTTTCCATTACAGTAAAATATTACTGCTTGTGCCAGAGGTCGCAATATACAAGAGGATATATCTGTTACTTATGCTGTGCTTTAGATATATTTGCAAAAAATGATGCAAACTCAGTTGCTGGCCTCCAGTAACTCATTATGCAGAACCTTGTCCTTATTCCCAAGGAAGTTTTTATTTCATCTGAAAAAAATTGTGTGAAAAATTGAGTTGTGATCTTCTGGAAGTAAAACATCCACCAAGGGAATTTTTTTAAAGTGTACGCATAATTGGAGAAAACTCCAGCTTGCTTCTGTTCATTATTTATAGGTGAGGAAAAATAATCAAAGAAAAAAATCAGAGAAAGTTTTCCCTGAAATTACCAAGCAAAGCACAAATTCATAGTCTGTTGTGGAGTATCCTATAGGATAATATAATGAAAAATACAAATTAAACCTTACATGTACCAAGATTTATTTTTTCATGAGAAAAATTCTTGTGTGACCCTTACAAGTCCTATCCTGTCATGGCTACCTGGTACTTCCAAAGTGTGGATGGATGTAAAGTGCAGCTCAGGGTACTAAGTGAAAGAGAAGAATTACAGGGCTGGTTGATATGCTCTACATGACAAATATGTAACATTGTTATATCCAGACCACAAAACAATTGAGAAAAGCAATAAGGGAATCCAGAGAGGTAAAGAAGCAACATGGTCATCCAGTACAACTGAAGGGATTCTCTGGTCACACACATTAAAAAAAAAACAAAAACCAAACAAAAAGCAAACAAAAAGCAAAAAACCAAAACCACAAACCAAAATGGAAAAAATCCAAAAAACTCCCATGCACCTACTTACTCATCTTGCATAGCAGAAGTAAAGAGAATAAAAATCCTATTTACCAGATGGCACATTGAAGTTTGATCTTATGCCAGCCTTGGGCATTCCATGGATTCTTTCAGTGTTCCTTTATGTTTGCTAATGGTTCCACTTGCACAGAAAAATAATGTGAAGTACTGTAATCCAGTCACTTGTTCATCACTGGAAAAAAATCGTATTGGCTAAGTAAAAGGAAAACAAATACATTGTCGTATGAAGTCCATTCTCTTTACCAGCAATTTTTTTGATCTTAGAGCTTTCTTGGCATTCCAATGTATAGATATACATATAGACATAAATAGAGTCATTTGCTAGGAACAGTGGTGACTATTATGCCAAATACCAATAGATTCTTTCTAAAGAATGTTGATAGTTTCAGTTTGAGTTTGGATCAAAGAAGGCTGTCTTATTGAGGGCTGTCAAATTTGATTTAATTCAAATAAGATGAATTAATATTTTTCTCCTTTCATCTTCATATCCTAACTTGCAATTTCCAATGTGTCATTTGTTTGATTACTTTTGTTGGTATCCTTCAGCAAATGTCTTAATTCAGAATGAAACTACAATTAAGGAGTTTTTGACCTTTGATACACCTTGGTTTAATAGCTCATCAGGATCTGTATTTGAGAGAGGGCGAACTTCACAGTGCATAAGGACTTGGATTAAAACAAAAACCAATATCCAACCTCTCCTCTAGACAGACAGAGGGAAAAATCTTTCTCCTTTATCCCCTTCCCTTCCCCACCTCAAAGAATGTTCATAGATAATATTAAAGCTAAAACACCAAGGGAAAAAATTAGATTTCAAACTAGCCTGGCCTGAGGGAGTACCACTTGATATCCTTGGTTTTACTGTGCCTGACATGAAATACAGAGTGATTCACTGTAAGCATGAAAGATATTGAATTTCCAAATGGATGACTCTCCTGTATTTATCTCTTTTCCTTATTGAAATATTTTCCCTATTACTGGCTGATGTCTTCTATTTTTGCTTCTGTTTTGTTGTGGAATTGAAATGAAGGGAGTGAAATATGAATCTAACTTCTAGGAGAAGCATGATATTCAATTCAATTTCCATTCTCAGTCATATTAAATTAGAAGTAGTGTTAATCTCCTGACATATATTAGCAAAAGTTACATAGAAATAAAAATAAAATGAAGGGAAAGGGAATCCTGCTATTTGCCTTATGATCTGGTTCTTATAGATTCTAATTTTTGTTAGGTGTACAACTAATTTTCATGTCTTTTGGTGGAGGTAAACATAATTATGGAATTAAAAAATGTATAGTGCAGTCAACTGAAAAGAGAAATGGAGTTCTTATTACCTGGGTTGAGTCAATGAACAAATTCTAACAGCAAATCCCAGAGGAAGCCCAGTCCAACAAGGGTATGATGTGTAACCCTGATGTTGTCAATACAAAGCATTATTAGGTGATCTTAATCCTGCTGACTTCTAGTGCCTATTTGTTACTTCTACCAAGAACAGAGCGCAGATCATTTATACTTCTGTCTACTGCCGTATAGTTGGCTTCCTAACATTTATTTTGATGGGACTGCATATAAGTTTACAGCTCAATGAACTGTTTAAACAAAATACTGTGCTGTGAATTAAATTATACAAATTATTGTACAGTATTGATCCCGTAGTTTCTGAAGTAAATTTTGTTTAAACAGCAATTATTCTCTGCAAAATCATCACTGCGCGTTAGCTGTTGGTGGTGCATGCCAAGTCATATAGGCAAAGGTGATTACTGTATCTCAGTAGCTCTGTACACACATGCTTAGTCTGCTTTTACTCTTGGTTCTTTATGGATTTCTCACATGTGGTTTTCTCTTCTGCACCATTACCAGCAATGGCACAGAGTGAAGTCCTTGATTTTGAGCTTGATACAGAGCATATAGTAGATCCTAAGTGTCCTGATGCACCATTGAAGCTTGCTGTGTTTTGAGCTGGGAGATGGACTAGGTGACCTCCACTGGCACGTTCCATCTTAAGTTACTCTGGTTCGGTGAATGTTGGTTAACCTGTGTGTAATTGGTTCAGTTTCCTAGTTCACAGAGAAGTAAAATTGCCGTTGGTGTTTAGAGTTTCTATTGAAGTATTTTTTGCTTTTAATGAAAGAGAAGGTCAGCTCTAGAGGACAGAATTTGATTCAAATATTCCAGACATCACATGAAGACAGTGACTGTAGACAGCTCATGAGAGCAAAGTGTTTAAAAACACAGCCTAGAAAGAGATTGAAATTGAAGAAAAAGAGGAAATTAGATCTTCTAAAAGAATACAGAATGTTTCCCTTTTGAGTTTCTTTATAGCACTTCCAATTTGGAAAGAAAAAAAAAGTCAGAGGAACATTTTAAATGTTCTGTTATCTTCAGCGTTACTACAGATGTCACAGGTTTTCACTGCTGTATTTTGCATGGATATAATAATTTAAAAACTACTGTTTGCTAGGACTCAACATGTCTATATACACATACAGACATATGAATGTATTCACATATAAAATAATCTGTAAGAATTAGTTAGGTGGTGTTAAGCTTCACTGTTTCTGGGTTTACCTTGGTGTTCGTAAGTTAAAATCCAAATGACATGGCCTTCTGAGTTGAGAAGTAAATGGGAGACCAATACTTGTGGGAATCTGTGTAGACACACACAAATGCATTACAATAGCCACAGTGTGCCTGAAACAAGTAGGATTAAAACAGTGAAAGTGTTTAATTTCTTTTTTTTTTGCACAGAACCAGGGACTAGCAAAATGATTAAGAAGTTCAAGTCTTTGGTGTATTTCTGTACTTTTGGAGCATGTAATAAAAATACTCAAAAATATTTTGTGGGTCAAGGAGGAATCTCTGTAGGGCTCTCCAAGGTTTTAAATAAATGTGGAACCATTAGCACCATAGAGAAAGAGATAGCTATGCAGCATTTGTAACTTAGCAAGTAATTTGGAAGCTGTTGCATATTTATTTCATCTTCTCACTTTAGGAAAGAAGTTTCTACTAAACAAAGCAACCGACTGATAATTCCTTGTAGGCCCTTGTACTGTGGAGGAAAATGTAATCCCAGTAGAATGAGGTTTTTTCAATTGAAATCTGGTGAAAATGAATTCTGGAACTGTGAAGAGATTCTTGATGTAGCATTTCACTTGTTGCTTTGACTCTATAAGGCATCAGTGCTTGTTCCTGTCATTTCTTAAGAAGAATATTAGCTATGCGAGAACAAAGTCTAACAGGTCACAAATCTCCAAGGTCAGTTGAAATCAATTGTGGCCTGACAACCAGTACAGTATTCAAGTCCCTTTTGTCTCTGTCCAGCCTCTTTTAGGTGCAATTTTATGAATCCTACCTTGAGTCCACTTGTTGTATAAATATACATATAAGCGAGCTAGACAAGAACTGCTTAATGTTAGTACTTTGTTCTGACACCCACCTTCTGAATTTCCTCGGAACCCCTGCTACTGCCACAAGACTCTTTATTCTATCAGTATGCAACCTTGCTTCCTAATTTGTCAAATGACTACTCCAGCAGTGAAAAGGAATGCACAAAGACTCGGTACAATGAAAATGATTTATTATTGCTATCAGTTGAAAACTAGCCCACCCATGGATATGTAGAGGTTTATAAAAGTTAATTCTTCACTCATTGTTGAAAAATCTGGTGGCACTAAACAGGAAGCTGTCAAATATCATTAGAAAAACAATCATATGAAAGGCACTATAGTCCCAAACTCTCTGTCTGCTACTAACCGTGCTTGCTAAATTCTGTAATATTTATTAGACTGCCTGTTGATGTTCCCTTTTCACTGTCCTTGTGCAATTGGCTATGGATTTGTGTATAAAATCAAGTGATGGTACAACCTCAATGCAGTTTTTTTGCTACTTTTGCTTTGCAGCACCCAGTTTCCTCAGCTTTGGAATCAAAACTGTGGAACTGTTTTGTGAGCCAGATAAAAGAACTACTCCCCTGTAAAAATATTCCTGCAATTTTGTACTTTGATACAGTTCCAGCAAACTCACTGACATTTGTTTCACCACAACTTTTTTTTTGGGGAAAAAAATCAAAGTAGGGAAGAGAAGAGGAGGAGAAGTTTTTGCAAAACGAAAGAGCTGGAGTGTACGGCTGGACTGGGAATACTTGAATGTGATAATAATGCTCAGCTTAGCTGAAGCTACAGCTGTGCTCTGGGACTGATTAGTTATTACACTGGACATATCAATTCTGAATTGCTCTAGCAAAATGGAGCTTTGAGCAACCTGGTTTAGTGGGAGATGGCCCTGCCCATGGCAAGGGGGTTGGAACTCTATGATTTTTAAGGTCCCTTCCAACTCTAACCATTCTATGATTCCATGATAATGCTTGAGGCATTTATCAGGTAGCTGCAGACGGCTTTTATTTGTCTTATTTGCCTTCTTTAAGTACAAAACACCCAAGACTTTAAAGTCACTTTAGGCAGAAAATGTTGTTAAACTCACACTAACAGAGTATGGTTGACCAAGCCTGTTTGTACTCATGCCAGCTTTCTCCTGAGGCTACTAGTTGTTAAGAGGGATCTGGTCCCTTTTTTATGCTTTCTCTGTCTCATATCAGTCCATTGGGAAAACATTTTCCTGCTCCAGAGCAGAGCGTTGAAATTTCTTGCATCTCTCTGAACCCAGTATTGGCCAACTGTTAGGCTGCTCTGACTAATGTCTTGGAAATATGACCTGGCATGGGATTTGCTCCAAGCTCTGCTATGTTTGCTGCCATACCAGAAAAGCAAGGAAATAAGCAAGCTATACTGATATAGTCTTTTGAAGATGTTCTTTTTGTTGACAACAAATTTATATGCATAAACTGTGCTACCTATATGATGACTTCTGCTGTAAGCGGAGGTTTTCTTGCCTTTTTTTCCTCCCCCCGCTTAATCTACATCTGATAAAGTAATTTACTATCTGATCCATGAGCATTTCATCTCAGTGACCAAATTGTTTACATATCCATTCCCCCTCAGTATTTTATTTCATAGTGGCTCCATACCTGTTCTAATGCTTCACAAACTCCTAAGAACTTGAGGGAGTACTAAGATGACAATCTAATTATACAGAGAACTGTATAAATATAGTGGTATAGGTAGGAGAGGTCCTTAATTCTGCAGAAGATGCAGGTCAGTTGGATGGATACATTGGCAGATTTGAGTATTAAAGACAAGATTTGAAGGTGTTTACTTGAAAAAAAAGAAGTTTCAATTATTTTTCTTTTTTTTAACTCCTTTTTTTGGGGTTGGTTTTTTTTTTTTTTTTTT
>VXBJ01001572.1:389155-418379 GCA_013400055.1 Nycticryphes semicollaris
TTTTTTTTTTTTTTTTTTTTTGGTTGTTGATGATTTAAGGGCTTTAGCTTCTACTACTTTACCTAGAATTATCCTCTTCTAAAGCTGGAGTTTTGGGCAACGGAGTACGATGAGCACACTGTTGGGTGGAATTTAATGCTTCTGCTTTTGTTTGGACTGACCAAATGTAAGTCACTGTAAATGCAAGATATTTGGGTACTATTCATTTCTAGGGTTTACTATAGCTTCTTAGCACACGGTGCTTTAAATTAAAAATAAGTTGAAGTAGCTCTCCTAAGACTGGAGTTTCTCCAGATTCCTCCTCTACTCTGGAGGATATTGCCAGGATATTGGATCCCTGAAATCCACTTCTGCATTTTGGAAGATAACCATATTTTGACTCTGTCTCTCTGTTTTGATATGATGATATCTGTGTCAATACTGCCCAGCTTTTGTGGTGTACCTTGTGATGTTGCTGCATGAGTGAGCTACAGATTGTGAATGTACATTTTTTGTAACCACCTGTATTTGTACTTAACTTCCATTATGCTGTTGCAGCAAAGCTCTTCTCATGATGTATATCTTGGCCATCCACAAATATGAGCATTTTGTGTCAGCACTTAAATGAAGCCATTTATCACTTGAAGAGACAGACATTTTGTACATTTTAATGTACATTAAGTGATAAACATATTTTTTTCTTATTAAATGGACAGTATGTGCATTGGTTAGACATAAATTAGTCCACTTCTTTTTATAAGGTCTCAGAAAATGCTGCTAGACATTTTAAACATTGGCAAATTATTTGAAAAGGTTTGTGGATCCACATGATAAAAGATGTATCTGAAAGACAGAACTCAAGGTAAAGGTAATCTCTAGTTTGGTTTTTAATGAAGTTAATAAAAAGCCATCCTCTGTATTGCTGGCCTTTTTGTAATTTTTTTTTTATTTTTTTTTTTTTTGTCAAAACAATGTTATGCAATTATTTGTCTGGATCTCTGTTATGGGTCAAAATATGGGTCATTGATTATCTTATTATGTTTTGAATACCAAATATAATGGTAACTCTATGGATTCACAGTTACTGAATTTGTTGACAGTGACAGTTACTGAACACTCTTTGCCTTACAGTATCAGAAGGATTTGTTATCTAAGCAGCATCTTGGGTCCTCAGCTGCTCTGCAGGTTACTCTGTAGAAGGAGGGTATGGGAAGGACCTTTTTCCAGAGACAAATCTACCTGTTGGACTCTGATTCTCTGAAATACTTCTTCAGAAATTGAAAACTTTGGGTCTACAGCGTAGGTAGGACAACATAAAAATAAAAAAGATGGAAAACAGATCTCCTCCCTATCCACTGTATCTTTGCAAGAGGATTGTTCTCTCCTTGCTCTCAGTCCAGCAATTTTTCCTGGGTGAGATGTAATGAACTCTAATTAGTCCCTTTTAAGATGTTAAGAAAAAAAGAAAATTTATCTTTTCCCCAGGGTCTGGATTTCAACTCCATGTTCTTTGTAGAAGTGTCCAGTTCACCACTTGTATGCTATAGGCTATTGCCTCCTCTTGCCCTTCAGAAGCAGCTTTCATGTGAAGATGTTCCCCTGCCTTTGGGGGATATCTTCCCGAGATCTCCCTGACGAAACTCTCACTACAAGAGAGAAACGTGTTACAATTTGTGCCCAAAACATCTATATTTGTGTGCAGTGGAAAGTCTTACATTATATATTCCTCTCCACACTTACTCTTCTCTTCCTTTGTTAGCACTGTTTCTAAGTGAGTGGGGTCTCTCAGTTACTGGGTGCCATGCAAAAATACAAAGATGACAATTCCAGATCATCCTTTTGTGGCCACTGTTTTATATCTGCAGTATTTCCCTCTCTCATCCCAGCCAGTTTAAACCCGCTGAAGGAAACTCAGCAATATCATGCTAACAGAGAAAAACTTCAGCTCATGAAGTCATTCTGTTATAAAGCAAAACCTGTATGAATACTTTTTGTTTCAGAAATGTTTGAGAAGATTTTACCAAAGAAACTGTGTGAAGCTGAGGTCCTTCTTTTGATGCAACTTATGAAAAGAAGAAAAGCAATTGCTGAGAAGTTAATATTAAATGAAATGGAAGGAAAGAAATCTATGTTTACTGGGTGTGCAGAGCAGTAATTTTTAGGGAGACGTGAACTGGTTCTCAGAGGGACCCCACTTTGGGTGCTGAAATTTGCCAGTTTTTTCTAGGGGAACATATGACTTCATGTCTGTTTTAGTTCAGTTGCTTGTTTATTCCTAGTGATCTTAGTTTTGCGTTGCACTATGAGTTACAACATGAACATAAGAATGGTGTATTTCATAATATACAAACCAAATTTTAATGTGTGAATTTGGAGTTAATTTTTTTTCTTATTATTTGTAGTTTTTAACTATGTTGAGCCAATTGGATTGTAAGAACCAACTTTCTTTTCTTTTTGTGATATGACTGCCAACAATAACATGTTTATTTACTAACATAATTTATTTATTGTCTTAAAATAAGTAGATTATTTTGACTTAGAGCAGTCAAATGAGGAAGAGTTTTTCTTCATCTTTTATAGTGCTTAGAAAGCTGACAGCTTTAGCATAATGTAGATTATGAATTATAATTTATAATGTATTACTTTATTCATTATGAAATGGATATGTAATGAGCAGAAGCAATATTACAATTTTATTCACACTTCATCAGGCTGTTTCCTCTACGTCTGTCTCTATTTGAAAAATCATCTCAAAGTATAAAGTAAGCAAAAGATTTTGGCCATGTCCACTGAAGTTAAGAAGCACACTTGCCTACTAGGATTTTGACTAATTTTATGCAGGTATCTGAATGGCTGTTAGACATGTTCTTTGCTTGTAAGGTTCTTGCACTCAGCATTTTACAGACTGTGCGAAAGAAATGACCCAGTCTGTAGGAGCAAAAGATCTTATTTCAGACAGGAGTGGATGAATGAGAGGAAAAGCGTATGTGCGTATGCGTGGGGGGCAGGAAAGAGCAGGGAAAGGAAGGGTCAGGGTTAAAATAATAATGGCATTCAGGTTCATTTAGGCGCAAGTCTTGATTTTATTACTGCTTAATTTAAACGTAACCACCCCATTTTTTTCCTGATCAGCCTCTCCTTTACCCCAGTGACTTCTGTAATAAATGTAAAGCAAGTGAAGAGGAGATTTGATTAGTTAGGATTAGGACTTGCGAAGCTGGTGGAAGAAACAGCTTCTTTTTGGCAACTTGAAATTTGAGATAGTTCTGCATAGCCTCCCTGCTCTGGCAGAGACCATGCAATATATTGCATTTATTGGCTGAAAGGAGAGGAGTAGTGATACCAAGGGGCATTTGAAGCCATGACAATAGGCAAGGGTGATATAGTGCATGCAGGACAAAATTTTAAATGTGAGAAGTGATATATATGTATGTTTGGGTGGGTTTTTTTTTAGATACAAAATTAAAAAAAGCTGAAAAGGCCTAAGTTTCAGCATGGTGTTAAGTTTAGTCCCTTTGAAACATCTCTTCACTCCATTTATAATGCATTAGGCTGAATACTGGAAAAAGTGAGGAAACCAAGACCATTAGTTATATTACAGTAATTTAGGCTCACTTATTCGTTAAAAAGCCTGGGAAGACGACATAAAGGAGGAATGCTCGAATGAGAGCTTGGCCAAGCTTCACTGCAGGAGTAACACCCTCTTCCTTGTGACAGATGACCTGAGTATTGCTTATATGTAATTTTAGGTTGCTTGGAACTTCCTTTTATAATAGACGAGTTTCAGGTTTAAATTTTGCTAGCTCATAGTAGCTCCCTCTAGCGTCACACATTCTTAATGTACAACATTGAAGGGCTTCTCTCTCGGCCTTTGGATACTTTATTTAGGGGAGGGTGGAAGAAAAAAAAGTGAGAAATTTGCTTAAAATCTCCACCACTACCCACCACTCCAAACTCATCAAGTAATGGCTTCTTGGTCTTGCCAAAAATTCAGATAATTTTTAGTTGGCTTCTGAGATGAATGAAACTTCTGTTGCTCTGTTTAAAAAATGTGAAGTAAGCACATAATTTTTTTTTTTTAAGAGTTAGAGGCTATTACATCTTTGTATTTCATCTCTCCCACTTGTTATCCGATGCATAAATCTTCAAGTTCTGCAAATGCACTCAGTTTCCCCCTGCCATCTATATAAGAGAAACAGCCCCTTGAATAAAGGTATTGACTAAGTGCCTTAATGCATTTTGCAAAATCTTTCTCTCTCTTGTTGAACTGGAAACTGCTGTCACAGATAGCTATTTTATCTTTGCTCTTTTTTCTTTAAAATCCCTTCTCCGTTGCCAGTTTTGTGTTGTTTTTGCAATGCTCAGAGAAGATTACCCCCCACCATCAGACAATAGTAATTGTTTTCCTCAAATCATCATCAGCACAGCACTACTTTATTCAGACTCAAGAATAAAATTACGATGCATGAGAAGAGAAAGAGCACTTAGCTGAATTCAAAAAATGTTTAATCCTTAATTGGCATAGGTCTGGATCCAGTGATTGCCTGCAGCCTCCAGCCAGCCTACTGGAGATAGGGTTACCCTATTTGATTTTAAAGAGTTAGTTCAGTTTCCAAATATATTACAAGGTTAGACTGTGCTCACTGAATATGCTGCTAACCAAACTTATGCTTTATTTTTATTCCTTGTAATTCACATGCCTTATTTATTTCATACCATTCAAGTCTTGCTCTGAGTATAGTTTTAAGTTTCCTTGTGGAGTTTTCCAGCTCCTCATTGCCACAGTGTTTCTATTCCTATTCTATTCTCCCTGTGAGATAATATTCTATTCTCCCTGTGAGATGTTATCTTCTCTGGGGAAAGGAGGCATGAAGATTCTGGTGCCTGAAGTGGCTGATATTGGGTGCCTATAGTCTGATTTCTCAAAAAGCTTAGTGTTTTATAGTATTTCATTTATTTGTTCAGAGCCTAGTTCCTTTTAGTACCTGTTGTGGTTATTAACACAGTGTTCCAGCAAATCAGACCTCTCAATGTGAACGTTTTAAAAGCAAGAGAAATCTAATTACTGACCTTGTGGGAAACCTTTGTTTAAAGGATAGCCCTGCATCATATACCATTTTTTATTCATTAAATATAGCTCAACTAATTTCTGATCATGTTTATTTTCTGTCTTTCTCTCTGTTTCCTTGCCATTTAAAGTGTCATATAATAGCAATTACTTTTGATCACTAATGTCGTGTGTGAACCACACAGGAGGAATAAACCACGGGAGGGATGAACCACACAGGAGGCATAAACCACACAGGAGGCATAAAATCCTTCCAATCATTTCTGTTCTAAGGTTTCCTTGTAGAAATTTCTTGAGAAGTACCTACATAGTATATTAAGGCTGTTGTTTTGTTTTGAAAATTTTACTGTGAGCTGTCCTTACCCTTCAAAATTTAGGACATTTTAAATGATGCATCTTTAGTCTTTGTATCTGACTTACATTTGCAATTGCAGTTGTGAAGGCCTGAAAACTGTTTGCACTTAAAAGGCATGTTGCATGACATCCAATATTAATATATATATATATACAGGCTGTTTAAATTAAATCATGATAGTTGTTCATACCTCTAGGCAGGACACAATATAAACAACTTAAAATTATATGGGGTGAACAGCTCTGTTTTGCTCTGGCCAAAACCAGAGCATCTTGGGGATGGACCATCTTCTTGCTGATTAGTAGCTGGCCATGTGTCATCTTCGTCGACACATTTCAGAGAATGGGTGGTTTAATGAAGGTCGGAATTGGGGAATAATTCATTCCGTGCCATGAGGTTAACCACAAGCTTTTCAGAAATCACAGCGCTTGCTGCTCCAGCAGATGTGCTGGAACTCTGTGCTGTGACTGGAGGTTTTTCAGCACTCTGTTCCCCCCACCCTTCTCTTATTGTACAGCACGCACCCATCCTGTTGCCAAAGCTTTTAATAAAAAATAGATTTGCGTTTGCAGTTTCCAGATCTTTATCAACCTTCTAGCCAAAGTCAGAGTAATAAACCCAGAGAACATCTAAGCGTGTGCTTTGCAGATGATTGATTTTTGCACTTGGGATGTCTTACAGGCAGTGGCTCCCATAGTTATTTTTAAATTGTATGCTGCAGGGGACTCCTGGGAGCCCCTTCCCTCCTAGTTGCACAGAACAGTTGGGATCTTTTTTTGACTTTGATGTGAGTAATTTTCCTGTAGAAAATTAGTTTTCTCTTTCTGGAGACGGTACCTTGTCATTAAGTTTTTTGGAATAGTCTATCTCTCTCTCTTTTTTTTTTTTTTGAATTTCAAAATTTGTGCTAGATACCTTAAAAAAATTCATAAGAGAAAGCCTTTCAGGAGACTATCCTTGTGAAAAATCTGTTCAAACATTCAAGAAAAGTCTATTTTTATTTCTCTTCTTTCCACACAAGACAAGGTGAACATCACATTCAGCCATAAGTCATATTATGCTTAATATAGGTTATGTAAGGAAAAAACCCACCCTAAAGCCTAAACCCATTGAACTAACATAAATTGAAGTTTAATGTGATTTAGTTTATCAAATGTAAACATTTCTGTGAATACTGTAAAGATGTGGAGTGAGGACAATCTAACTTTAAAATGCTAACCAGCTGCTTATTATTGTCCCTCATCTGGGACTTATAATCTTCTCACTTGAGATGCTGGAATTGCATATGTAAACATTCCATGTTTGCTTCAGTGCAGAGTGAAATGGGTTAATTTATCAGCTTTATCCCTGTCAGTTTAAACTACTTTGCCTCGAGTTTCACTGAAGCTCAGAGGGTCCATTAGCATCCTAGGGAGGAGGCTGGGAGCATGCAGCTGAGGGTGGTAATGAGGAGTTGGAAGTAAAGAGTTTATAAAATCAGAGCCTCAAATATACATTTGTCCATGTCCTTGAGCTGACTGAACTGAAACCTGTTCCCAATTGAAGTAAATCTGATGTTAAACCAAAGAAGTATTTGTGGGTTTACACCTGCACTTTAAAGGAATGCATTTTCTTTGTGTGGGTAAGGTACTTGCAATCTCCAAAAACCTTATTTTCAAGTTGCATTTCATGTATATTTGTTGTTGTCCCTTATAAGAAAATATTTTCTAATGGGAAAGAACGGGACCTGTTCTTCATTCTTTCTTTCTGCAGGAGTCATATATACTCATGGGTTGCTGATGTGCAGAGTTATTTTTTGGGAATATGCATTAATTAATAAACATATAAATAATGTTATTATAACATTATTAATAAATTGGCAGAAAGTCATCAACTTTTCGGGAAAACTCTGGGAGAAAGATTTTGGTCTCAGGAAGTGCTGAGCACTTTGAGACCATCTCGTACTCAGGATACGAGATGGGTTTTGGGGGTAATACCTTAGGATATTAACTAGATAAGATACTGACTGCTGCCTCTTTCAGCTGTGACATTCCCAATTGACTTGCTCGGGGGCCTCCTTTAACTTTAATGAAACAAATATCTAATCTCCAATTAGCTGTGTTATGCTATGTAACACATATAGATGACCCTAGATACATATAAATAATAGAGGGAGTGTAACATGGCACTGAATGGAGAGGGGAACTGCTTCGGTAAAAGGTTGTTCAAAATACTTATGGAAATTTAAAACCCTAGTCATAAGGGTTTGAACTATCAGTATGATTGTTGGTTGTTCAAGGGAAAATGTGTTGTGGCTAATCAAAACCTTAAGAAGGCAATTTGCTATTGCAGCAATGGAAAAATGTGCCATTTGAGGCTAAGACAGCTGCATTTTCTCCTAAATATCTTGGAGGTACTCTAGCTATGCTGTATTTCTGAATTCCTTTTATTTTTGTTGTCAGTGTCATGAATTATATATAAAATATTCAGTCACTTGGTTTGCAAATTTGGGACCTAAATTCTTAAGTTTAAGTAACCTGGAGGGATACTAATACCTCTAACTATTGCATATCTTATTACATGTCTTCACTCAGCATTCAAGTTTGAAAGTGCTGTGCCAAATTTAATTTATATACTTTATCATCTGTTTTTTTTTAGTTTTCCAACAAAAGTGGCATAATTTGAGCAATTTTACCAAAAACGTTTATCTTAAATTGAGATTATTTTTACTTCTGTACCTTTCTTGAGCATGGGTAGAGCAGGTAATATACTCCTGTAATACTCTTCAGTGTATTTGCAAGCATTCTGCCATTAATCTAGGCAGTAAAGGTGGATGGTGGATGCTCCTCCCATTTCTCTAAAAGTGTCCACAGGAGAAGATTTTTACCTTGAATCTAAATGAGGAAACTTTTTAACCTGATGCTTTTGTTTAACTTTGCAAATTATTGTTCAATATAAGAATTTACTATCATCTTTTACCTGATCCTATTTTCACTTTTATTTCTGTAAATTAGGAAAAATTTGGTAAATTGCTTCACAAACCCTGAAGGGTATGCATCTGTGTAACATCATATGAGGTCAAATTTAGACTTCTGACTCCACCATAAGTAAATGCTTCCATATGGATAAAGTGGACACAGATTAGGATTGAGAAGCATGCGCACTGAAGCTTGGAGACACAGAAGAACAAACCTAGGTAATTGTATGATAAAGCAGGAGGAATTCCCTAGCCCATTTCATTGATCTAACCATAACATTAAAATCATTGTCATCAAACTAGTGTTAGTAGAGTTGTGCTAAGAGATAGCAGCTGTTTGAGTGACATGGTAAGCACTTAAGAATGTCAGTAAAATAACCTTAGATCTGCCTGCTCAAACAGTTCAGAAATGGGTTGCCACAAAACATACAGCCAAGTCAGCCTCTTCTGTACCTTTAAGATTCCCATTCTTCTTTTCTTACAGTGTGAAGTCCTTCCTCTTCCAGACATAGTGCCAAAAGAAGTGCACCCCATCAACATTTACTGTCAGCTGTATTCACTGATCTGTTACGATCTAAACCATTCCAAAATTCTCAGACTGGTACATGTTGAGGTTCTGCTACTGGGTCATCTGGAAAAAATCAAGTAAATGAAATATATTTTCATATCACTCCTATATGTCTTCCCCAGCTGTTTTCCAGAGTGCTTCTTCTGCAAAAGATCCGTGTAGGAGCACTTTCTGTGTATTGGTTCTGCAGTCAGTGACAGATGTGTGCAGTGCACTTTCAAAAACATCTTTTTAAAAACAATGCAATTATTTTTCCATCTATAAATCACTGTTGCTTTTCACAATGTGTGGATGCTTATTATGGTGTTTAAGTGTTCTATTTCACAGAATCACAGAATCTGCATGGTTGGAAGGGACCTTTGAGTCCAACCATAAGCAAAACAAACAAAACCCCCACAAACAAACAAAAAACCAAGAAACCCCACCAAACAAAAACACACACACCACACACCACCACCACCACACCCAACAATCTCCAGCACTAGAGCATGCCCTAAAGTGCCACATCTACATGTTTCTTAAATACCTCCAGGGCTGGTGACTCCACAACCTCCCTGGGCAGGTTATTCCAGTGCCTGACCACCCTCTCAGTAAAGTAATTCTTCCTAATATGTAATCTAAACCTCCCCCGCTGCAACTTCAGACCATTTTCTCTGGTCCTGTCATTATTCACTTACAGGAAGAGGCCAACACTGACTTCTCTACAACCTAATTTCAGGTAGTTGTAGAGGGCAACGAGTTCTCCCCCTCATTTGTAAATTATTTCTTCATTATATAGCAATGCTTATCACTGAAATTGTGGGGTTTTTTTTCTCAAATTATATTGAGGTAAGCTCTCAGAACTATACATTTTCAAATCTATCTCAATCTGTCCAAAACATTTTAATATTATAGAATATTGAATATTCTTATTGAAGGAAGAAAATCCCCTTTGGCATTGATACTGGGCAATTGAGAAATGGGGTTCTTTACAAAAAAATAAATTCTTTTTATCATTTTCCATCTTGCATTAGAGAACCATGGAGAAGGTGTCTGTGTGGACCGTGTTTGTGGAGTGAGGCCTAGAGAAATCCCATCATCCCAGACCTGGAAGGCACTTTTACAGCTCAGGTATACAAGAATTGCCAGAGCACCACTGTTTGTGCAAGTGTCTCTGACCTTGTAAAGGAACCCTTGATAAAACTCCAGTGTAGGGGACCTCACTTTGACTAGCTGTGCCCCTGGTGGTATTCCCTTTCGCTCAGCTCCATTTATTCATCTCAAACAACTGAAGGTGCTGAAGCTACTACTCACATGCTTTAAGTCCCATTGTCTAGATTGTCTTCCTTCTTCATTTCTTTAATTTCAAATGAAAAGGTAATTCAGACCAGCCTCTTCTTTAAATAAACAAACCTCAGGATTCAGGCTTCCTTAGGACGCCTTCCAAAGAGATTTTAGCTTTAGAGGTAGAGGAAAGCACCAAGTGTTTTATGTGATTACTTCACTCCATAAGAGTCCCTGCATCTCTACTCCAGCACTCGTAATAGTGGTTAGAATCACTGACTTTGATTTCAGTGCAGTGAAAAAGAGTATTAAATTCACACAGGTAGAAGTGAAATTTTCTCTTGGTGAAATACACCATTTTATACCAAATTAAAAACATGTGGAGGAGCTTGTATATCTGACACTTTTCTTTTTGTTTGTCCCTGAAAGAGGATACTACAAGAAAAGTACATGCAGTTGGAACTCAGAGAGAGCTTGAATTTTCTCTGATTCAACTGAACAGGGTTAATACCATAGTCTTTTGAGTGGAAGAGTAATCAATCAATTCTCCTTAAGGCAAGAAATCAAAAGAATAAATCGCACATTTGTATTGTGTCTGAGTAAATATATTACACACAACACTACTTTTCCTGTATGATTTTTATTTCTTTTTTATTTTCTCAGTAGGCGGTATCAAGGCAGAAGAATTCAAGTTAGTATTAGTAGCATGGAGAGTAGTAGCTTGATTTGGTTTCTCTAAATAAAAGAGACATTTTTCCACGCTTGTGTGTTTCTAAGGATAAGTTGATCTTTGAAACATTTTATACTATCTTCTTTGTTTCTGGTGCAGATTTTACATGGTTGTTTTCTTGTTAATTTGAACTCTCTTTAACTGAAGAATGAGACGTACTGTACTCTAAAGCAGTTTTTTAAGTTTGCATTTTATAAGCAGAATAGTCATGTGGACTGATGTGTTTGCAAAGTGGTATGCCTGTTTCAGAAGGCAGTAAGTGAAGCAGTAAACATAGATCCGGTTTAGAAAAAAACTTTGTCCTTTTGTCCTCAGATGAACTGGGCTTATTCATGCTCCATTTTCTTTCTCTGCCCTGTTCTGTTACTATTTCTTTATTCATACTTCTACTCTCTAATTTCCTCTCTTTCCAGTTTAAGCACGGTTATAAACATATGGGTAAGGAGCATGTACTAAAAATAGGTCAGTCCTAAGTGTAGTATGTTGTATTGTATGTGCATTCTGAATACTTTACAACTTGTTTAAACTTACTTAAACATATTTCATACATTGTTAAAAAAGTATTTTCACACATTTTTGTCTTGTTGCCTTCTCTGTGAGGAAGAGGATCGTCTTTGCTTCTCTGTTCATACCTTATCCAGTACAATGCATTCTTAGAGTCAGATTTTATATTGTTAATATGGTAGTAACCCTGGTTTCTTGGATGGCTACTATAATAAACTTTATGGGTAGTAGTGAAAATAGCAAAAATTATAATGAAAAGAGCTACATAATTTCTTATGTCTGAGAACGATAAATGGTCAGTGCTCTTCTGGTTTACAGTGCTATTCAGTTGGATTTATAGCATATTTTGGGCTAAGAGTATGACGATAATTGGCTGTAGCAGCTAATCTGTTGAGCAGTTATATATTGCACAGCTCATATTCAGTTGCATTCTGCAGGTGATTGCCATTCTGTAAAATGTCACTGAGTAGTATGATAGTATGTTCCAGCTGAAAATTTGGCTTTGGACTTCTCTGTTTCTTTTCTGTGTTTTCTTTCTTTCACCTGTTTGCCTTACACCAGCTTCTGCTTTACTTCTAGATGTAGAACATTACAAAATACACTGTGCTTCTGATGTACTTATAGGGATTTTCATCTCTAATGGTAAATGAAATAGGTTTCCCTTCTTTATGTTCCTGATGGCATGGTGCAAAAAAATGAAGGGTAGTCGGCACTATGAGTTCTTGGAGTGGTATTTATACTCGAGGCCTGAATCTGTATTATGGAGGATGTTTGTGTTGTCCAGACTATCCATGTGCTCAGTAGAGAGAGAGAGGAATCCAATACTAATACTCATCTCTCTCCATATTTTATTAAAAGCAGCCTAGCTTCATCTCTTAGGCCCTAAATAAAATAACCGAAGTTTGACTGCATGACTGTGTATCCCAATTCTGTGCAATGAAGGCTAGGGAACTCCCTTTTTATCTCTCCAGCTGGCATCGCTACAAGAGAAGGAAAAATATCCAAGTAATTTTCAATAATCTAATGCGTCCTTTTTGGACACAGAATTCATTGACAACCATAAATACAGTGCATACCTTTTATTAAAGAGTAAATGTAAATTTTAAACCACACATCTAGCTGCTGTTGCTTGTATTGAATGTGCGCAAAACCTAATGTTTCTCCTCTTCACCCATATTATTAATTTCTGCTGTTTTCCTCTTCATTACTGTGTGAACAAAGGGAGAGTTTGTGCCACTCTCTCAGTTGAGAACATCCTTCTTGAACGTTAGGAAATTGCCACAACTCTTTCTTCATCATCACGAGCTCTCTTCTTGCGCAGAATGGAAGATAACAGCACAGTGCTTAATGCGCTGACTGCGACAACAACCTTTGGCATTGATGAAGCTGAAGTACTGTAAGACAAGGAAGTAATTTTTTAAAAAGAACTCACTAATGTAGTCAAGGCTCTGAGTTTGGAGCAATGATGGAATAAACTGTAAAACTTTTGCTTTAGGCACTGTGGCAGATAACTTTCTAACAAATAATATTATTTTGAATGTTATTAATCTTAATCGTATTTGGAGTTTGGAGATTTTTTTCCCCTGAAAAAAGAAGCTGATTTCTTTGTACTTCAATGGTGCAGCTTTTGGATGGGATGGATGCTTTTCTGTTCCTTCTCCTCCCATTTATTATGTCAGTGTGTCTTTTACTATACATCCAAGAAGAGCTTTTATTTTTCTCATTTTTAGCTTCACTTTCTAGTTTTTACAGTTAAGTGCATTTTTTATGATGTAGGTCACATGTCACATTTCACCAGGGCAGTATCTGTATTCTGGAAGTAATTCAGCCTCCCTCTCTGTTTAATTTCATGCTAATGTCTGGAAGATGTTATCTAGGTTAGCCAGGCTGAGGAACGTTGTGTCCTTTCCTAATTTTAACTACTTGGCTTTTGGCTATCTTACTGCCCCTTGGCGTATTATGTGGGTCTCAATTTTACAGATACTTATCTGAAGTGTGAACTGGCCAGATGAATTGTTGCCCATTATAAATTGCTTAGTTTAAATTTATCTGCTACACTGAATACTGCTTAAAATGTTAGGACCCACTAAAATTTCTTGTGATAGATACTGTATATGGGGCATTGGGAAATTCCTTCACATCACCGTTGAAAGTTCTGGCCAATTATTTTTTGTTTCTCAAGTTACTTTTAAGCTGACTTCTCCAGAGGAGTTGCATAATGTAACAAATTCCCTTTCCTGCAGTATCTATGCCATACTTTATATTTGATTGTTTGTAACATACATATATGTAAGTTTGACTTGGGAGAGAGAGAGTTTGGAAGCATGGTATATTCATACCTATTCAATAATGTATTTTCGGTACATATCAAATGTGAATGGAAATAGGCAAAATGTCTATGTCACGGGTGCCTCTTGCAAATGCTGAATGTGTCCATAAGAATAGGTTCCTAAGAAAGTTTTGTTAAAGAATGTTGCACTGTTGCCCTTTTAGAGTCAAAACTACTCAGGCTGAAGGAAACTCCCTAATTGCCTGTGCGTTTATAGAAATATAGGGTGATTTGTTGGTATGTAAATTTATACTATTTATTTTTCATTTGACTTCATTTATGTTTGTGCCATGGTCTACTAGGGTAATGTGAAACAAAAGTAAAATCCCTGTTCTGATGTAATGATCAAGTCAAATGTGAAAGGCTGGTAATATTTCAATTTGATCCTCTCCCTGCTCCTTGCCACGAACAGTTTGTTAACTAGGTCAAAGCAGAATGGAAGTAATGAGCAATGTACTTGCTAAATGGACTTATCTCTTGATACGGTTGTGGTGTTACCCAGATCTGTGTGATCATCATCTACTGCTTGCTAATTTCATGGGAGGGGTTAGGTCTAAATGACATATCACTTGTCTGTGATTTATCAGCTTTGGGAAATTTTCTTTCTCTTATGCTATACTGGTTTGGGGTTACTAAGAAAAGCAAGAGGCAGGAGACTGCTCCATGGAAAGAACAAAAGGCAAACAGAATAATTTCTACATATAATATAGAATGAAGTGTAAGGATTTTGGACCAAACTGCAGCCATGATGCTATGTGATTTGTCTCCTGTAAACTTGAGTGCTTGTTGCAGGATCTGAGTCTTAAGGATGAAAGTGGTTTATCTGCACATAGGTACTGTGTACATCAGATTCCTGTGATTCCTGAGCTGTGAATTCCTGGGTACTTACTTAAACAAAAGCTGCCACTTTATATATTATGTCATTGTTCTATTAATTTTCTGTCCATTGAAGAAAGAAGAAAAAATAGACTAGAGGTCAAATTGTGGTCTCTGAGGCATACCTGCTTTGAGTAGCATCCAACTCTGTCAATGCATTTTCTAATATAAAGCCCTGTACAATATGGATAATGATGTAGGGAACTGCCTCTGAGGAGGACATAATTTCTATTTACCTTACCCATTGAAAAATTAGCCATATATCACTCTCTTTTGATAGGTATTTCTGTAGAGAAGTTCATTCCACTCATTTGGGTACCTCTTTTAGGATGTGATGAATCCAAAATGTGGAAATGGAAACTTAGTCAAAGCAAATACATTTTGACATTGTTGATCTCATTTCTGTTTACATCTTGTGTTGTGACTCAGATCTGTGTGAGTTTTTCAGAGGGAGCAAGATTGAGTCTTATGCAAGAAAGAGTATCTTTCTTTAAAAGCCTGGTACTTGTTTTCTTCAGGAAATGATTCTAAAGACATAGTGAAATAAAGAGACAGTGGTTTGATGGATATTAACTTTTAACAAGCTTATAGAATAAGCTTGTTAAATGGGATAAATAAATGGTATTCCTTAGCTCTACATAGGTAATGAAAATCTGAATGTAATGAACTTGCTATATATACTAGCAGATGATTTCCAAACAATTAAAACCAGTGGATTTAAAATTTATTATGCTAAGAAATTGCTTGGAATGTAAAGATCTTGGATAGTAACTGCTTATCATGTTAAGTAGACATCATCCAGTTATGTTGAAATATAAAAGATCCTCTCTGAAAGCACTGGCAGAAGTACTGTTCGCTTTGCTAAATGCAGACCCGAGATTGTCCTGGAGGTGGCAGAACATAGGTAAGCACATGCAACCAATTAGCATACCAAGACAAGGAATATTTTTTCCTTCCAAGTATCAGGCAGTAGCAGTACATCAGTTATTTTTACTAGGTAGTAGGTAAGGGCAATCTAGGGTATTTTCTCTAGTGTTTTTGGGTGAGGTTTTGCAGATGGCACAATTCACTATGATATAAGTAAATACTGCATAATTTATGGAAGAACTACTAATTTTTGGTAAACTTATCCTGCGTAGTCCTGAACTGTTCTCACAGCATTTTCTTAGAAAACAAGATCCAATTTACAAGGATAAATGAAACAGCAAAAGACATTTTATTATTAAGAATTTTGCTCCATAAACAATTATTATCTCCAAACAGGTATAATTTATACATTTATATATTTAACGAAATGGTAACTATGATGCTTCAGACAGAGGGTCAACAGCTACTTCGTACTGATAATAACCAAACATAAACCAAGCAGAAATACCAAGCCTGAAGTCTTCATAAAATAAAATCAACTGAGGTTTCAAGTTTAAATATTTAACAATTTAACAGACTCCAGCTCTGCCAAGGAGTCAGAAAATATCTGAGGATGTTTTTGAAATCGGAAGTATTAGTTCTTCTTAGAATTATCCTTATAAGAATCTGTAACTTTATTGGTAGTAGTAAAACTTAACCAGTTAAAATTTCGCAATAGGAAATGCACCTGATCTCACTAACATCCTAACTGAGCTCATAAATTTTACAGGTGATTGGTCAGAAACATCAATCTTCGTCTTTCATGAGCCTTGCCAAATCATATGTGAACCAGAGAATGTTCCTGAATATTGGCAGCTTTTTCTTATTCTAATAAGAAAGATAAAATAAAGGAGAGATTTGACAAAACACAGAGAAGCTGGAGGACATGCAGACACCCCTTTGGCCCATCAGATCCAGTCCTATGACACGAGGCACATGATTCCCTTTTAGGAAATCCCTGCAGGTTATTCTCGAGTACTCCCTCAAGTACTGTGTTCAGTTTTGGGCCCCTCACTACAAGAAAGACATTGAGGCCCTGGAACGTGTCCAGAGAAAGGCAACAAAACTGGGGAAGGTCTGGAGCACGAGTCTTGTGAGGAACGGCTGAAGGAGCTGGGATTGTTTAGTCTGGAGAAGACAAGGTTCAGGGGAGACCTCATTGCACTCTACAACTTCGTGAAAGTCTGAGCCCCAAGGGCAGACTGTGACAAGAACTGGCCGTGTGCTCCTCTTTACTTGGATGAGAACCACATCTTATGGCCTGCCTGTGTTCACTTTGACATCAACACTGATCTTTGACTTCAGAAATTCTCAGCCCTTGATATTTACTCTGTGACGGTATTTGTACATAATGTTGTGCCTGCCTTTTTGAAAAGGCAAGACAAACTAAATTCTTTTTATCCCAGCATTAACAGCAAATTTTCCATACTTCTGATGTTCCTGTTAGCCCTGACCTCCACCTTTCACATCAGATATGAGTTTCCTCAAGCACAACAGAGGTACTGCTGTGTTACTGTTTAACTTTCATGTTGCTAAGAATTAGAGTACAATCAGAAATATTTACTGAACACAAAGGACTACCAGATTATCTAAAAACTTGATGTTTATGGATGAAAAAGTGAGGATATTTTATTCATCACTGTCTAGTCATTTATGAAAACAAATTAATTTCTCTTCTCTGGTGCATAGATGTATAGTGAAACCACTTCTTGGGTATCAGCTTTTCTAATTAAGTACCTTTCAAATCAAAATTGTGGATCAGGAGTTTGACATGGAAATAAATGACAAACTTTATTTTTGTGCCTTTAATTTCAAAAAGAATTATTGACAACATTGAGTTTGTTTTTTATTTTATATATTTGAACATATATATATAAGTAAATGTACGTATATCTGCAAATATATATATGCTTTCTTCTCTCTGATGGAGGCAGTGATATTAGATCAAAAATATGTTGTAGAAGCTAATGTAAAATTAAGAGAACGCGAGAGCAGCCAAAAGCAGGTAAAATTGTCTGACTTGATTATTGCATTATGGACTCAAGATGATTTAACAGGTAATGACTTTCAGAGAACAGCTATATCTTTTCAGTGTAATGCAGTGATTTAAAAAAACATAAACTGTTTTAAATAGTGGGAAATCTGGGAAAACATGGTCTGCACTGGGAAAAAAAAATCACTATTAGAGGTTGGTTACAATGTTTTAAGAACTACAAAGGACTATTGTCTTTGAATGTTTTAGGAGATTCAGTTACAGGTGGAGTTTACAGAATGGGTTAGCATTCTGGAAATAGAGATTAAATGAAGGGAGTGCAGGGAGTTGAAGACATTATGTCAAGGTAAGGAAAAGACTAGTACATGAAAAATAATCCTGTGCAGGATGGGTGCTTGGAGTGGGAGTTATATTCTGGAGGGAAGATAAGAGTAGCATTGCCTTGGTAAAGCATTTAAGAGATGGGGATTAAGAAGCATGAAAAGAGACTGGAATTTGGTTAAATGGATGGAAAATGTAGAACCAGGGTATAGAAAGAGAACCAAACAACTCAACTTACTCCTCTGCTCCCTGATATGTGTATATATATTTATTGCACACTCAGTAAAGACTTTGCACTTTTTAGAGGTAAAAAAACTACCATGCTGGAATATCAATTTCCAGAAGGCAGTCTCCCTGGGAGTAACACTAAAATCCAAAACCTTTCTAATATGCTGGGACTGAACTTTATTGCATGAATTGACCCCTTTCTGAAGAATGGTATTCTCAATTCTTATACCAGAGTACAACTTGACTAGCTTTTAGTTAAATGAGGAATAGGATAAGTGATAGTTTTACCAGAACTCGAATTTAATATCTCATAGATATGCTCAACAGTTTGAAAGAACTGTCTTTCCACTTTCGAGTGTTAGAAACTCTTTATAGCAGATATTAAAAGTATATGAATTTATTGCTTTGCTTCCAAACAACTGCTCTTCTGTGTAGGCTGGTTGCTTTGGAATGAGCATAAAATGGTGTCCTCAACGCACTCAGAAATACTGAATAGCTTAAATCAGAGAAGTTGAGTAAAGCTATGAAATAATAATAAATTATAAAGATCCACTCCTGATTCCCAGGGAGAGCCTGATCACTGAGTTGAATACAAGCTTCTGCACCCTGAATATGCTCAGAAATGAAAAAGATAATACTGTTAATCAACAGGCAGAAGGAAAATCCGATTTTAACAGATTGAGCTGCGAGACAGGCTGGAGATATGAAGCTTTTTTATGTCTCCCTGAGGCTCTTTTCCCCAAATCTTCTGTTTGGAATAGCCTCTGTGTATGCCATCAAGACCAAGACTTCTGTTGGGTAACCTTTCTACTTAGTTTGTTCAGACTGCAAAGACAGTCCTAGCCTTGTCCTGTACTATGTTTCAAGTATGGGAAAAAACCCCACCTATTTATGTTTATCTCAATCATGATCTTTGCTTGAGTGTGAAAAGGGAAGAGGAATGGGACTTGCTTATTATTTTTACTGTCAACTTTGTTCAGATTATATTTGTTTTTACTTTAATATCTTGGACAAATGCTGATATTTTGGCTCTGCATTTACACTCTGGTCCCATGATGTGTGTAAGACAGTGCGTGACCTTTTCCTTAACAGAATGAAAGATAAATATAGCCTGATACATTGAAGTAATCCACTACTACAAGGAGCCTCATCAGCATGATCATCATCTGCTTTTGTGTTTAAGTTTAATGAGGAAACTTGTTCAGTGGCACATAGTCAATCTGACAACAATAAAGGCGCAACTGCTATGAGCTAAACTATTTAAAAAATTAAAATCCTCCTCATTTCATTTGTTGAAAAACAAGGAGAAGGGATAGACATATGGCCACCCACTTGGTTGTGCAAATTGTAAGAAGTGAAAATAACTTGTGACAGAATTGCCTGAAAGTTTTTTTTAGCCTGTCACACATGGCCTCAATAACGCTGTGAAGCAGTTTCTTTCACCCTCTCCAGCATACCCAACCCCTTCTGCTGCGAAATCTGCAAAGCATTTTTCAAATTAAGTGTGCACTGTTTTTCTTTTAAGTTTCAGGAGCAAGTGGCTGAGAAAGCCATGCTGGGAGATTAGAAACAATCTGCATCGGCAACAAAGGGAGATGCCTGCTGCTTTGCAAGCAGCACAGAAAATATGCCAGCCATGCAGAGTGCTCCATGGCAGTAGTTCCGGAGCTGGCTGATGTTTATTTGTGTTCTGCACTAGCCTTTTTCTGACTGCTACGGGGAGGAGGGTGGGTTTAAGAGTCCTTGGAAAACCGTGTAGTATAGGTCAGATTTTATTAGCATATTGTCTGGGATTTGGAACTGACTTTTACCTCTTGAGCCTAGATAATGAGCTTTCTGGAAGTGCTGGGCCTTACTTTCCCATGCAAGAGTAGGTGAATGGGTATGTGTTTGGTGCAGCTCTCATGGCTGGAGAGTTGACTGCTTAACACACCATTATTAAAACTGTCATTCTGTCATAGTGGAAGAAATTAAATAGGGCCATTTATAGGTTCTGATGAAGAACTGATAGTGTCAGAAATCATCTTGGCAGCCATTTTAATTTATGCTAGAGGAGCAGCTTTTGAATAAGCATGGATCACTTAACCAAGTCTAGTAGTCAGCTGGTAAAACTATCTGACAGAACAAGAAATGAATGCAAGGAATTACTCATAAAAACAGTAAGGTTGTCATAACCAGATCATTCAAGAAAGATAATGCATGAGCTTTGTGGAAGAGCATGAGCTTCATGTTTCTTGTGGAGGCATAATGTATTTGAAAGACAGTGGATAGTTCAATATATGTCTGTAGTCCACAGGAACAGGAAGGCATAGGGTAGTATGCCCAGTAGCTGCTCCTGTTTTGCTGCTGGATACATCCTTTAAATATTTTTTTTTTTTGTGTATGGTTTGATATAAATGTACTTTTTCAGGCTTGAAAGACTTTGACTACAGCCTGTCTTTGTATACAGAGTTATGGAGGAGCTAATTCCTGGTCCATACACATGTTCAGTAATCCTCTGTGTGCACCAATATGTCTCAGGGTTTACCTATACTGAAGTTTTCAAGATAGCCAGGGGGATAGAGCAAGTGTCAGTCAAGGAGACAGGACTGTGCCAGCAGATCTCTGACAATGTATGTTTTCTGGCTACTCTATTTACACTCCTGGTGGGAAGTGATGGGGTCTGGGGCCCTTGGGATTGAAGCACTGGCTGCTGCAAAACTGTATTGCCATTGCCCCATAGGTTGGGGAATGAAGGGGCTTGTTCCTTCCAAACCCTACCAGTCTGTTGCTGGAAATGTTCCCAGGTGGAGGATCTTGATTTTATTCAGCTAATGAGCAGGTAGCATTGCAAGTATGTACCTTATTAATAGTTTGAGAGAGCTATGAATTCTCTCTTCCAGCCAGAAAGGGATTAAACATTAAATGATATAACACAATGTGTAAAAAGGGCAATATTCCAGAAAATTTTAGCCTTGCTTTTCTACCCTTGCTTTTGCAGTTCTCAACACTGGTTAACAACCAGGCAGCAAGAGAAGGGATGACATTTCTAAATGGGTTTCAAAAAGAAAGCAATGATCTACATCTTTGCCCTGATGTTTAAGCGTTCTACTGTGAAATGGCTGAGTTTTACATAGTCTAAATAAGATACAATTATTGGCATTTACCATTGCAGTCAAAATGTTTATTCAGCTAGCTGATAAGGTGTGGGGCTTTACAGGTGGATGAAAGGTACCACTGGAAAGCTTCAGTACTTCTGTGTTAGCTGAAGTGAATGTGCATCACGGCTGTGTAGGTCTGCAAGTGGTAGCGACAAATTGTGAAAGTCCAATGCAAAATGCTCCAGCTTCTCTGTAAGCATCCTGTGTTAGATAGAAATAAATCCAGCTACTGTGAGTTGCACACAAGATGGTTTTTGATAATTGAGCCAAATAGAAAATAAGGTGGCAGAATGCAGACGGAGGAATTCACATACAAATGCAGTTGTGGAAAATAGCCAAAGCTAGTTATTCTTTTTTCATATCCTTTTCTTTTTGAGACTGAAACTTTATTCTTTGTCAGCTGCTTGTGCTGAAATTAGTATTGAGAAGATATTAGATAAATAAAACAAAGAACATGATTTTTAAGTTATGCAGGAATTGAGGAAACAATCACACTTCGTAGTTGGCAGACAGAATATCAGAAATCAGCATAGAATTAAAATGCACAAGTTAGATTGTTTCCTTCTCTTGCGCTTCAATACACTGCACCAGTATAAATGGTTTTATGTAATCACCAAACTAAAAAGAGCTGGCAACATAATAAATGTAATGCTAGAATTTTATACCAGATCCTTTTGTGGTTTCTCTATTGATACAACTCAGATTTGGCGATCTTATACAGTATTGGAAAAAACAAAGGTGAAAAAAGAAAATAAAAAAGAAAATATTTTGTCCCAGAAATGAGAGGGCTGGCTTTAAATTATATTATTTTTCTTAGTAGTTTGTCTTCCTTGTATTGCCTAGTATTATTTAACACTTTTAGTTGGCAATCACATTATTTTGACATTTCCTCTGCAATTTGGAAATTTGGATTACTACTTTTTTAATAGTAAAAACAGGTAATCATCTGACATCAGGGGTTGGTATTAAAAAGACAAGCAAAGAATGAAGCAGAGTTTTGTAGTCATTTGAGGTTATCATCTTGAAACTTGGTACTGATAGGAGTAGAGCTGTGATCAAGAATAGGTTTCAAAAAAAGGGTTTCAAAACAGTGGGAAGTACAGGAACTTAAATCTCTTCAGTTCTTAAACATTATCTGTCATGTTAAATGGCTGGGTCTGTCTACTCAAAATGGTTCTTGACAGACTGCTTCAACTGGAAAACATTTGCAGGTGATATGCTGACAGTGGATATAAATACTTTGGCTTTACATAGGACCCTAAAACTTTTGTTTCTTTTGCATCTGGCACACAACCTCTCCTGGAAATAGGTGGCTAAGGGAAGCAGTTTAGGAAGGCGTAAGAACTGTATGTTTTTCTGTTTCTACAGGAAAGTTTATACAACACTTGGTTCCATATGCCAAAAAGCCAAGTGTAGATGAAAAAGATTCAAGTATCACCAGTGTATAAAGCTACGCTATTTAGCATTGTGCTCAAAATATTTTAGCACAGGTTAATCATATCTGTCAGCATTGAAAGTATCTTGTCTTTTTCATGCTTTTTAAAGCATTAAATACTGTCTCTTTGTTGTGCTCCAGAGCCACACAGCATTATTCAGACTGATTTTTAATTTTTTTTTTTTTTAATGTGTGAAGTTGGTTCTAGTGCTTTTACCACAGATGTGCAGAAGCTTCCTAAATTTCCAAAGCAATGCTGACGCTGACAAAAAGTACTGGGAGGGGCTGGGTGAGGAAAGCTCCATGTTCTGGGAAGTGACCCCTGTGCCTTCTGTATCTGACATGAGAAGCAAGCAGTGTCTGGGGCTAATGCTGGGCTTCTGGGGGAGGTTGAATCTGTGTTGGTAGAAATACATGCCGTGCTAGTTAAACTCCACATCAGGATTATTATGTCGCACACTATCTCCTGCTAAACCTTTCCATCTAGAGTAGTTTGTGAAAGCACTGGAGTTAGGTTTTCCCCTTTCATTGTCGTTTAGAAAGTCACCTGTGGTCTGAGTCCAGTCACTCTTGGTACTGTTGCGATATTTTATTCATGACAATGACTGCAGGGGGAAAAGCCACGTAGAATTCTCCAGGATGTAGTTCACAGTAAATATCATGTCTCCATATTAAAACATCCGATAGCACAAAACTCATGAGGAAGATAAATACCTGGAAGTGGAAACTGAGAAATAGAATGGAGTGAAAAGACTTTTTTTTTTGTTCTCCTGTTCTACTTCCTGGAGGTAAACCCCTTAAACTATTGAGCTCCATTTGACTTCCAACTCTACACTTCTTTGTCTTTTTGTTAGATTCTGTATTGTTCATAAGACTTCGTTGAAAATTCACCCATGGACCAGCAGCCATTTTGTCTGGCATGGGGAGCATATTTAGGACATTCTGAGGACCGTCTTGCTGCCAGAGCATTGGCTGGTACAGTGTGTGTGTGCCAACAGCATGGTGGGATTACAGCTATGCAGACCTCCCAGCTTCTTCTAGATGTAGCAACAATATCTGAAGAGCCAGCATATTGACTTTTAGGAGGTGGTTTCTGTGCCAGCTGTCTTGCAGCAACATAAAGCACAGTTTTAGGAAAAAGGAGCACTGGTTAGCTGGATGAAGGATTTTCTGGGCTGAGAGTCAGATAAACTTGGCTCCCTTCTTGCACTTGCATTTGCAATTCTTGTGCTACTGATTCTGCACTTTTGGTATTTCAGAGTGCTATTTTATATTAAACTAGTGTCAACTGATTACAAAGATGGCTTAAAAAAATCAGAAAGTTAGAACCTCAAACATGTTTACACCTAAAGCAAAAATATTTTATTTAGTTGCGCTACAAATACTTTTATTATTTTAAAATTCATACCTTTAAATGTAATGTGTAGACATTTTAATACCTTCCTCATTTTTATTTTTCCTTCTTTGCTAGGGTGGAAGTAACAGTTTTGTCCCATCACTTTTTCTTCATGCCACTTTAATTCTTCAAAATTGAGGAATATAAACCAAAATTATAGAATGCAAAAGAAGAAAAAGAGTGAAATGGAGAATTGGTGAAGGAGAAGAAGGGGGAAGAAAGATTTGTAGCTATTATTTTTTCCTGTTGTGCTTAGTAACGGAGAATTTTTAATCCTAATGAGAAATACAAAACTTTCATGAAACCTGGATTTGAAGGCGGACCATTTTTAAATTAAATTTCCCCTAGCTCTAGCTGTAACAGCTTTTGCTTTTACCCATCAAATAACAGGAGGCTTTAGAGGCTGCTGATTTGCTCCAATCCAATAGGAGTTAGAAGCATGTGAGTTCAAGCATTTTAAGTAGTCTTTTTAAGATCATTTTAATTGATGTTCTACGGGACTATGGATGTAGTTAAAGTTAAGTACGTGATTAAGTGGTTTGTTGGAACCAAGCCAGAGCACTTAACACCTTGCAGAGTCCGCTTCTTAGTCTGAATATGTGTGATATGCAGTCACAGGGAATTGTCTCTTCCTTTGATGAAAAGAGAATTTTTTCTACTCCAAACCCACTGCTCTTCCTTGCTTTCATTCCTTAAATGTACTCTCTTTCTAAGCCCACCTCTCCCTGAACTCCCCTTCTAAAGATAAAAATACTGAAACACATGTTTTTTATTTTTTGACTACGTACAGGTGAATGTTTCCCTCTCTTTAGCTGTGTAGAAACCAAATGTCAGCTCAGCAATGTTAACTTTTATTTTCTAATCAATATTCCAAAATGGCTTTTCCATACGTCTCTGTTAAAAGTGATTAGCTGGGGAAAAAAAAAAAAAAAAAAAAAAAAAAAGAGAGACTTATGCCTATTATGATCATTTTTTCACAGTAGACTGTGGCATATGTGTTACTTTCTTGGGACACTGATAGTTTGGTTAGGTGTTCGGAATGGGATAAGGCTGGTTTGCATTTACAAGGACTAATAACAGGGATCCAGGAACAGATAAACATGACGGGGGATTTCCATCACCTTAGCCAGCTATTCAGAAAGTGGGAGAATTAAACAATACTTACAGTATGTTTTAACAATAAAAATTCCTGGACAACTGGACTTTAGCACTGCTTGTTCTGCAGTTAATTTTGAGTAGGAAAAAGTTCAAGCAAATTTGGCGATCTCATCAGGTAGGATCTAGGGATTAAGTATTATATGGTAATCAAGTTTTTGTGCTTTTTTTTTTTTGATAGGAATGTTGTGAGAGGAAAAGCTATTATATTGTCATATTGTTTTAAAGTCTGAGAGCTTTTGTTTGGATGACTCCATTATAAGGGTTTTGCTCCTCTTTCAATAATTAGAGTCCCTGTTTTCAGCAAAAGTTGCTTATATTCCTTGCCATGATCCTTTGCCTCATCATCTGAGAAGGTGCAACTGCAAATCATTATTTTATAGTTACATGACAGCATGATAAAGTTAGCTGGCACACTGCAAAGAGACAATAAATCTAAATCTTTTGTATTTAAAAGCATTTTTCTTTTATTAACCACTGTTAGGTAGAACAACTGCTATGTTTCAGTGGTACCAGAGAATTTATTCTCTTCCAACTCCTCTCTTATAACAGCTGAGCTATATATTTATTATTTTTTTTCCTAGTATGTAAGTGAAAGCGTGCTCAGCTCTCTGGCTGCAAGTATTTAACAAAGAGCAGAATTTAAAGACAAAGCGTGCTACCTTTATTTCCACTGTAGAAAATTTTGCTATATGAGTAGTATGAGTACAGTCTGCTGGAACCTAGCCTTTCCTCCAAACTGCAAATCTGATACCCTTGCTAGATTCTGGATTAGAAGGAAAAAAAAAAAAAAAAAAAGAACCAAAAATGCCTATGCAGTTTGCAGCCTCAAGGAACATTTGTGGTTTCTTGACTGTCTGTAGCAGGTGTGTTGCCTCAGGTTTGCTACTGCCAGGCTGTAGCCTTTCGCTGCATTTACTTTCATGACTGACTTTTGCGCAATCCTGATGATAGGGATTTTTCATTTTAGCCCAAACTTATTTTTGATTGCAAGGGAGAAGCGTTGCAGTGGTAAAGGGAGCTTGAAGGAAGGTCATGCTGGGAGAAGCAGGGACTCAGAGTGTTGATACAACTTGTACATTTGCATCCTTTTCCATCAGGTCAGAAATGGGTTCTGTGGAAAAATTATTTCTGCTTGCAACTGCTGTATTTCCTGGTGAAACAATGTAGAAGCTGAACAGAACTCAAATGGCTGTTGAGGTTCTTTGAAAAACATGATGACAAGTTTTGATTTTTGCAATAAAAAATTACAGATGTGTTAATTTTATAAAATAGTTCTGCATCAGCTTTATCTTGAAGTTGCTTCCATGTTGGGAAGCCTAAATTCTTGTACATTTTTATTTGCTGCTTCTGTATATTTAAAAAAAAAATGCTATTTTTCTGTGACAGCAAATATACCCATTTTGTTGAGACCACCGCTCAGTATGGGATCCTCAGAATTACGTGCCCAACTATTTCTTAAAATCAGGATCACTCTCATATGAACAGAGAAGACTTTTTGAACTGTATTTTGCATTCCAGTGATCTCCTGTGTCGTTGCAAAAGTAGCCAGCTTTTCCTTGAATTGTTTTGCTGTCCCTCTTTTCTAGTAAGTTGTCCTGCTGATAAGAGCTACTGGTTTCAGTGCAGCAGTTGTTACTTCTGTCTTTGAGATGGTTACACATTTCATCATTTCCATTTCTTGTTTACTGATACACATATTCTTCCTTAACATGACTCTTGAATCTTTACCCATTCATTTTCTACTGCTTGTGATTTTTCTTAGAGAAGTAAGAGCTTAGAGAAGTGTCGTGTTAGCTTCTACACTTGTTTCCAATATGCAAAGAAAAAGTGGCCTGTATTTTTGTTGACTGATAGTTCATTAATGTTTCTATGAGAGTCTGTCTTCTCTGAATAATTGTTTTGAGATACCAGTGGGTATTGTCGTGGTTTTCATGTCTGTGCATGTTAATCTGGCCCTTGTTAACTTTGTGGACAAGTAGTAAAACCCTTCATATTTCTTGCATCTTTTCCCCCAAATTCTGAATGCTTTTACAGTCAGTGTTGGCTACAGTGTATTTTTTTGTAATTCTAACTTTGAAATCTGTATGTCTTTTCATGTCATTTGATTTTCTTAGAGCATTTTGGATTTTTAATAATGGCAGAAGACCATCCCTCTTCCAGAAACCAGTTTATTTTGCACAGCAAGTTCCATGTACCTTAGCTCTGGGTCATTTAATAGTGTCTACTGGAGTATTTTGATTCCAGTTGTGATGCCAGATCTGTTACCAGAGGCAGTTACATGCTTGTCTCTGCAGGCTTACACTGGCAGCACACAGTTCTGTGTTATTGCCCTTTTACTGTACTCTGTTGAAAAAGTTATGGCTTTTACATTTTTTTAAATTTTTTTATTATTTTTTTTTTGCATGGAGTGCATTTCTCCCTAGATTCCCGTGTTGCCATTTCATAGTTAGCTTCCTCTGCCTGAATCAACTAAACCCTCCCCCAAAGCTCAAGTACTTCAGCATATGTTACAGTCAGGTTCTTTCTGACAATCTCCCATGATGCTCTTCTCAAATGAGGCCGGACAAGCAGCTGTTGAAGAGAAAAGATAACGTACACAACATGAATTAACTACTCATTCGCTACTTATGTGGGGCTAAAGAATTGGGATATATCTCATCCCTGCATCACCATAAAAAGTGATTCTCTATTTTCAGTTTGCAATAGAACTGCATTAAAAATCAGGTACTAGTTCATTCATTTTAATTGTGGCAGCTGGTAAAGGGAGACACTCTTGTGTTAGCATCCTAATGGTGTTTTTCAGGTATTTTATATTAACTAAGTTGATCTAACGCATCTTAAAAAGAAATCTGTTTTGCACATCAAGACAGGAATATTAAAGGAACTGATTGCATAGCTGGAAAATAGGAGAATGTCAAAGGTGGCTTCTGCAAATGCATTGGGAGTCAGTGAGTGTTGCTTTTGCAGAGATTCTTACACATGCGGTGAAACTACATGGGCAAACAGATAATTTTGGGGAAATGAAATTGCCACAAGGTGGCATAGACAAGGCTGTCATTATTCATAGGTATTGAACTGTGATCAGTAAAGCTTGTCTCACCTCTTGAACTTTCTCAGCTTGAGTAATTTATCTACGGCTGATATGCAGGAAGACTTGCTTTACTTAAAAAAGATATATCTGTTTTGTCTGTACTGAAGCAGAAAGATTAATATACTAGAATTAATTCACTTTAACCTTGGAGTAAAGCTGGGCCAGTCTGATAGTGCTCACTGTGTGTTTCATCTGCTTCAACCATCACCTGCTAATGTTGGAGTCCTGGAGAAGACTTGGGAGTGTGATGCCCCAGCTGGTAGCATGAAGACCTTGGAAGAACAGGAGTGCTGGGATTGTCCTTGACAGCCTGGTGGCAACTCCTTGATGTGGATTATTCCCTGATTAATAAAATAGAGCAGCAGCTCTAGCAGGTGTCCTTTGAAAGCCAAACACGGCTGAATTTTGCACCCAGACTAGCCCAACCCTAGACTGCTTGCTGTTCCTCGTGGTGGGTTTGGTTTTTTATTTATGCTTCCATGACACTTAATGTTGTTATTTCACATATTTAATCTGTTGTGCTTGTTGTGTGCTCCCGTCTCTTGCCTCTAGTGTGTTTTGAAGGGAGGAAGCCAGAAGAGTAGGTGGGGTGTAGGTGATCAGTCTTCTCTGGACTCTTGCTTGGTTGCCTATAGTTGAAGATGGCTGGCTCAATGCAGGTGGTTCTTTTCCATTTTATTAAAAATTGTGTATATCTTTAAGAACAATGAGATAAGTGGCCTAAAATATGCTGCTCTGTGGAGTTTAAAAGGAAATAGCTTTGTCCCATTGCCTCAATCATTGTACAAGATGAAGTAGATTTTAACATCTGATCTGATTGTCCTGTGAAGACAGATTTCTCAATCTCATGCTGTAAATATTTAAAAATGCCATGTCTTAAATGTCACAAGAGCAGTCCTTTCCTATTCCTTCTGGGTTTTTTTTTTTG
>VXBJ01001572.1:418408-502509 GCA_013400055.1 Nycticryphes semicollaris
TTCTGAATGCCAAGGACTAATCTAGGCAGAGGGAAGGACTTCAGAATAATTTCCTAAAGAGCTAAAGGAACTCAGAAGAGAGGGAAGCGGAAAGTGGGCTGTGATTTCTGCCAGCTGGCCATAGCTCAGCCCCAGCGAGACAGCCTGTGCTGCCAGTCCCCAGGAATGCGCTGGCAGCCAGTGCCTTACCCAGCCCACCCGTTCCCAGGCGGGAGAAGGCAAGAGAAGCAGTCCTTTCCTTGCTGCGATTTGCTATGTGATATATTGGACTATTTTAGATATATTACATTAATATTTCTGGCTTTAAATTGGGAACGGCTGTGGTTAAAGTATCCTGGATTTTGTGGTCAAATAGTTGGTGTTGGCAATTTCTGTGGTCACATAGTTGGTAGCTAATGCTTTTTATGAATTCCAGATTTTTCTCCTCTGGGATAATTATGCCTCTGGAGCTAATGCTGGAAGGCTGTTACTTGGTCATGTTTGTTGCTTTCTCCTTCAAGATTGCAGCTCTGTCTTTACTTCTACCACAGATATTCCAGTGGGAAAACAACTGAACATCCCAGTAGCTCCATCTAGCACATCTAGATCTGTACAAATGATCTCACATTTTCCCCAGAATATGTTGGTTTGTGCCATACTGTCAGTGTATTGATTTGCTTTAAAGCTTGTGCTGAAAAGACTCCTAGTGAGTGATATTGGTTTGCTTTAGGAGGTGTAATTACTCATCTTTTCCAAATGAGAAGAGCTACTTTCTAAAATACAGTTTTAATTCAGTGAAGCTGGGCTGATTAACCCAAGCAAAAGATTGCATTCAGTGAGGTCTTTTTCATTCAAGGGAGAAATGGCAGTGGCTGACTACTAAATGGGACAAATAAAATTAGCTGTTATGAAAAAGAAAAACATTTGCTGAATTTCTGCTCTGTATTTGGCAAGGCCCTGAATGAGCCACTTCCCACTGAGAACACGGTGCAGGCGTGTATTTGATGCCAGTGCAGAAGCTGGTACAAATTATGCAGTACGGTCCAGCCTTGTCAAGGGCAACTCACAGGCACGTGTCATCACAAGACATTTTGAATTATTTTCAGCCGTTGATACGTGGGTATTCCTTACAAATCTAGGAACATAGAGAGGTCTGCAGAAATTACACAAATTGAATTTAACAATATTTAAAGGAAGCAGATGTGGTGATTTGGTTGACTGTAGACTGATTAAATATACATTATGTAAATTCTGGTAAAGATTAACAAGAATTGTGAGGAGCTTTTAGAAAATGGAAAAAAGGTGGGGGATAGGAGCATAACTGACGTGAATGAGTTCAAGGAACCTAAATCATTTTAAAGAAGACTAGTTTTTATCAGATTGTACGTTTTCCTGGCAAAAGTATGCTATTAATATATTGAGATGTTGATAAAGTTCTGAATTTATTAATGCACCAACTTCTGTTTAATCAATCACCAGTATACAATAAATGCTGTATATTTTAAGTGGATGTAAATTGTGTTGGAGTAAAATTCATATATATGTGTAGATAGGAGTACTCATTTTATTTTTGCTTGTACTCTTACACTAGTGGAAGAAATCAAAGGATAGCCCTTGAAAGCTTTTAACAATCAACTTGTGCAAATGATTCTTTTCATTTACCAGTGCCTATTTGCTGGTGGAAATCTGAGTATATAGTCACGAAGGCCAGCTGTTTTCTCCTTGCGGCATTAGTAAGAGGAAAAAAATGAAACAGTGTGCCTTGTTTAGAGTATTTCTGGGACAAATTTCGCAGAATTTTCCTACTGCTTTTTCATTTCTTTACATAAAATACCCATAACTGCTCTTCCTTGATGAGGTGGCAAAACATCCAAATACACTGGCTGATTTTTATGAGATCAATTTCTAGCTCTACTTTTCTTCACTGTCCTGAAATGTATCTTTCTGCCTACTAATTGCTAAAAGGATATGCAATCTGAGAGCATTGGACATTTCTGTGTTTCATTAAATTAGACTGAGGCCGCAGTGAAAAAGTGGAAGATGATGATTCTTGGCAGTTATTTTCTTTCATCCTGACATATTTGGGGAAAGAAAGAAAAAGCCTCCATTGCCTGTGCGAGGCTCGTTTGACTGTGTATAGGTTTGCATGTGTAGATGTATCTGTGTATGCCATATAACCAGGAAAAATATTGCATTAAAGATAGTAAACTTACTTCCTTTGGTTTTTTTGGCTGTCTGGAATTCACATTTCAAGATCATTCTCCATGTTCTCCAATCAGAAATTGCACTCTGATATAAAAATATTGTGACTTAACAGTCGTTTGGAGAATCAAGGAAAACATCAAAAGCTGCCAGAATGGAGGTGAACTTGCAAAATTTGCAATAACGTGTGCATGTACTGGTACATCTACCATTGGATCACTAAAAGAGAGAGCCTCTGGAGCATCAATCCTACTATTGTGTTGTTATAGTCCTTTTCACATTGCTCCTCTGTGACTGAATCTTTGCCTCCCGCTTACTGTTAGGGGAATCACTCCCTCAGGCACTTTTATCTTTTAGACTGTCTTCCCTTCAGGTACTGTGTTTTTGGTGAATAAAGGTGGAGTGTGAAATTCTCATCTTTTGAACTCCAGCTTGAAGATTAATAATCATTTTTGATGAGGAGGGTATTTTCTAGAGCAGTGATGAAATTATAGGATTATTATTTTCAATCCCATTACATATCTGGGTAGATGTAATTACATCATGGGTCCAATCCATGAAGGAATTTATTTATGTTTTGGCAGCAAATCTCATCTGGATTTAATCTTGATATGGAACATAGCAATACAAGAGATAGACAAGCATGAATTGTGATGGCCAGATTAAGAAGAAAGGTAAAAAGAAAACCAGTGAGAGTAAGTTTTCATAAGCAAGCAGGACAGAGAGCTATAATGAGTAAGTGAGAAGAGTACAATAAGAGGTTTGGAAAACACATTTTGTAGAAAGGAAGGCTTCTATTTTAAAATACTTTTTATATTACATTATGTATTTGGCAGAACCTTTCATTCTTCTAGCTTTAATGAGAATGCAAGCCAATATCGAGAGTCTCTGTAAACTAAGAATTGATTCTTTACAGGGTTTCCCTCCTCTGTTCTTGCTCATTCTTTTCCTTTAAACTCCAGCATTTATAATATTACTGTTTTGAACTCTGGATCGATGATAACAAGGGTCTCCTGCATTTCTGTAGCTCTCAGATGCTAGCTGGTGTTTTCATAATGCTTTTTATCTTTCTAATACTTTCCAGACATTAATTAATCTTAATGACACCCTGTCAAGGAGGTAGAATAAGTCAGTGATGCTATTTACAGATGAGTAATTACAGAAGCGAAGTGAGGCAAAAGGTTCAGAAAGACGGTACGTTTGGGAATAAAGGCCACAGGTATATGCAGATCTGCCTGGCAATCGGGCAACGGTAGGATATTTCTCGTGTTTAAAAGGTGTTCGGATTCTTTGCTCCTAAATGTAATATTTCTTTCCCAGTTTTTAATTCTCATTTAGTTTAAAAGAAGCAGGAATGGGCTTTTGACTAACTAGGCAAATTTTAGAGAATTTTTTATTAAAAACAAGCTTGTTCACTGGAAGGGTTTCTGGCATTCTTCCACTCCTTTTGAGACCATTTCAAAATTCTTTTACAATGGGAAGGCTTAATTATTATGCTGTTCATTTTGCCATACGGTATACTGCATTAAGTTTAACATTCCCCTCATCTGTCTCTTGGGGAAATACAGTAACAGCTATGAGAGAGATACCTACTGAACCATATTTTAGGTAATCTTTATGCACTTTAAGTAACTTTCCAAAAAGGAGGTTAAACAAGTGAAAAAAAATTATATTGTCAGAGGAACAATCTTTAATAAAGGCAGGAAATAAACTATGTTTTAAAATATATCACATAAGGCATCTACCGTGAACTTCAGTTACAAAGAAGTAACTGGAGTTACGTCTATATTCCTACACTAGCAATATATTGAGAAGTGAAATACCATCCTCATTTTCAGTTGGCCTAGTCTTTCTTAATTAACATATTTTATAGGGATTTATCAGGTCTTAGAAGACTGATAGGGACACCCTTTTATGTAGAATAATGTTTGTTCAAATCGGTTAACTGTCAGACCATGTGTAGAACTGTAAATCTGTGGTGGGCGTGCTCAAAATGCATACTGAGCAGATATATTTTCCAAGGGGGACAACCATGTTAATCTTCTCCTTTCTGTTCACCTCATGTTTGTGTCTTGCTGATAGAGCTTGTCCATGCACTGCTGAGGGAGAACCTATTAGAACGCCAGTTTTTTAAAAGAATTCTTCTCTTTAGATTTCACGTATTTGAAGTTTGGTAGGTAAGTTTTGTTTGTTTGGGTTTTTAAAAATTTTTAACTGCTTTGAAGGAACTGTAAAACCTTTCATTTCCTCCATCCCTCTTCCCGCCATCTCCCATTTCCCAGGAAAGAAAACCCCACTCTTTCTAGATTTCAAAGACATTTTGTGGCCCAAAATAACCCACTTTCTCAGCAACCCTCCCTTTCCCCCTTCATCTTAGTTCTCCCCAACCCCTACTATGCTTTTAAATATAGGCTTGAGTATCTGCCAGCTGCATACCCAGCCCTCAAAGCACAGCCTGTGGGGGGTATCATCTTTCTGCCCTCACTTGCAACGTGAGGAAAAAGATCCTGGAACAGTGGAGAATATTTCATATTTTGAGTTCTATTATTTAATTTAATCTCCTCTTTGCTTACTTGGCAACACAGCCGATCTACCAAGAACTGCATATGTCAGATGTTTTGCAACTCGCTGTGGTTAGAAGGAATCAATATTGTGCCCCTGGAGGCTCAAGTTGAAGATGCTTTACCCCATAATCTTCCCTAGGTCTCCAAATAAAACAACAATAAGAATTTCGGACATGCTTACAGTAGTTATGCTGGATCAGTGAAGCAGTTTGGTCGTAGACAGCTGTTTTCTTTTTCAGGATGTGGGGGAGTTGAATCATGGAGTGTGAGGGCAAAATAATTCCATGATAGAGGCTATTAGGGAAAATGTATCTTGATGGAAAAAGACAACTCCAAACAGAATGGAGAAGTGACTGGTTATTGCTCTAGGTGAACTATCACTGATGATAATTCGGCAATTTGTCTTTGCTCCATTTGTATGATGGATGTGATCAGACTTGTGTGTTTCCTTCTGCTGGGTTTAGTCTAGCTATGTGCTATGAGCAGGTGAACATGATCTCTACAGTGAAATGTTTCAACTTGAAAAAATTCCATTGGGAATAAATCAGTTCAGCTGTTTGGTATTTCTAGTCTGTGGTTCAAGTCTATTGGAAGTTGCATTGTCTGCTGTTTTAGTGTGACAGAAGCAAGTGAGAAGTCAAGACAGCCCCATGAGCCCCTTTGATGAGAACTGTCCCTTGAGGATCTGTACAGCTGTTTGTCTTTCACTTCCTGCAGATGTTAAAGCAACATCAGAGGTACGCATCCACAGAAAAGTCTAAATATAGCGAATACTATAAATGAGAAATTGGTTATAGATGTTAGAATTGTACAGGACTGATAGTCTTGAGAAAGTATCCTTCTGGCTTGCATAAATGTGTGAAATAATTCAATGAACTGGAGAGGAGATGCATCCTCTAACCCTTATGTGTGCCATAAGGGTTAGAACCGACATGTTCTGTTTTCCTTTGCACAGGAACAACCAGCTTGGTTTGCTGTGGCTCCTCAGCTCAAGAAACTCATGATGACTGGGGTAGGGGAATGATTTTGACACAGTTTCTTGCAGCCCTTTTTAGCGTTGAGTCAAGTTCTGTATGCTTGAGCATAGAGATGTAGATGATCGCCAAATTAATTATTTTTGATTTTGTAAGTGTGGAAGGGGTAAGGTCATGATACAGCCACCTCTTACCTGCTTGGATACTTAAAAACATTGAAAGCTTTCTAAACTACCCATGTGGCAGCAGACATGATGAATGAGGAAAGGTCAAGTACTGCAGTGATAGCATCATAGAAATTGATAGAAAAGGCCCGTTAAGTAATCTTGTCTACCTCCTTGCCAGCACAGGATTATTCCCTACAGTGTATTTTCTAACGCTGAGTTCACATTATATAAAAGAATCATGAGTTTTATGGCCTTGGCTTTTTGACAGTACATACTTACTGTCATACTTACATGGAACTTAGTGATTGTTTTAGAGGTCTGAGTAATACCATGTTTCATTGCCTGAAATTGGAGCAGAAACATATTAGCAAAAATTACTTAGTATTATGTAAGATGTTAATTAAAATTGCTAAAATACACACGGGCAAAGCTGAGCCATAGGAGATGAACTTTGCAGCTGACAATTCTTTAGCTGCAGACTATAATTTATTTTTTCTAATAAACTATATGATGTTTAAAGTAAAATAATCTCTGGTTCTTTCGTTCTCCCTCTCCCCCTCCTCTTTCCACTTTGATATATTTCTGTCTTTCATTTCTGTCCATCTGGAGTTGAATTATGGCATATGATTTCTACAGACTTCTATCTCTTCCCCTGGATCATAACCTTCTTATTGATTCCCTCATCTCCTGGTGCTTACTCACACTCTTGCTTCTTCTCCACCCTGATTTTCTCCCATGGTTTTGTCTGTTTCTTTTTACTCTGTGGGTTCTCATTCAACCTATTTTTTTTCCTTGGTTTTAGAAAAGGAATGTATTGGTTTTCAGTTAAGAGATTTTCACTTCAAAATTTCGATATTTGGGTGGATGGTTTGTGTTGGTGTTTTTTTTGGTTTTTTGATATTTTTTCTTTGAGCCAAAATGTTGTCATCTTGCACCAACAGAGAAAGAATTAGAACTTCTTATCTTGCTGTGAAATGGAAAGACTCTGTTCCAAGTCACCATCCGGAAGTTTCTGGCAGTGAGAAGAAGTGTTAACAGCTGCCGTGAAAGGCCTACTGAACTTGGTATTACTACAGAGGTTATTTCTGCCTCAGCAGTGTGTATAATTTGCTAAATTAATAAAAAATGTATTTGCTTTCCTGAAGAAAGAGCAGAGTACATCCACATGGAACTTTGCTCCATGAATGGAATAAAAGAAAGCAAAACTGAAACAGAACAAGAAATTCTAGAGCAGAATGCAAATATATTGAAATATTGCTTTGGGCTGTAAAAACGACTCCTGAAATGGACACTTATTTTTCATACACAGTATTTAATATTTAGTTTTTTATTACTGACCTTATCAAGGCAAAAGATTATTGTAGCCTGAAGCCACAGTGTAACAGCTCATTGCTCCACCATTGGAGTTTTCAATAAACATTCTGGAGTGAGTGCACTCATAAAGTGTGAAAGGTTGCAAATACAAATTAAAGAACCTTCAGCTCACAAAGCAGAGGCAGACTACAGCTGCTTCAGGAAACGTTACTAAAACATCTGAATTTTAGTGAAGCTAAATTGAAGTTCATGGCTTGCACAGTGCAGACCTCAGGATGAGTTTCTAAATGATATAATTTAAAAATGTGGGGAACTGTATTCAGGGTGAGATATCGTAAAAGTCAGAAACATTTATTCACTGTAACCCTAAACAAAAACATGAAGATCTGGTACAAAAAAGAGATAAAAATCTAGCATTTCTCTGAAGGTAAAATTATATACTACAGTAATGATTTTTCTTTTTTCTAGGCTTTAATCAGAGATTACATGTCTCTCTGATTAGCTCAGGTGTAAAGCCCTGCAACTTTAAGAACACCAAGTAGTGCTAATGAAATCTGAAGTGTTTCTGGATATTGGCAGTGCCTATCCCTGCACTTTATATATATGCCTTCCTCTTTCTTCCTGTGCTCACTTTAAAATTTTCCCCCTCCAGCCGACCAAGACACCTGTGAAAAATGGGAACAAACTGATTGCACTGACAGAATCACAGATCCTTGCCCTGGGTGCAAGTATTGCCCATGTGGAAGGAATTAAAACACCACCTTACATTTGCTTTTGATAAGTGAACAATTACTTGTTAATCTCACTCTAAAGCATCACTAACCAATACCTCTACAAAAATCTGTACCTCTGTGAAAAAAACTTTGAAAACAGGCTGTAGTTAGAGCTGTAACCCGTATTAGTTTGTTGCTTATAGCAAAGAGATAATCAGGCTGCTGCGTTACCACTTCTTGAAAGACAGAAAAAGCTCTTTAGTTTGGCTTGAAGACTCTTAATTCCTGAGCAAAAAGCAGCATATTACCTCACAGATTAATGAAATTTAATGTGATGAATGCCATACTGGGGTGACAATGTAGCCCTTGTGTTCATGAAATGGCAATTTTTTCAAGTAACAGCTCCAGCTTGGACCTTGTGCTTTGCATTTTCTAGAGATCTAAGCCAAAGTGGCTTTTAATGGAGGGAAGAGATTATTTTGATTAAACAGAAGCCAGATATGGAATTAAAGGGTTCAGAGGTTGCTATTATATTTTGGCAAAGATGCTTCTTTCACTTTTTAGCATTTTATTTAGAGACAGCTACACCTTTTAACACTTACTCTCTTATCTACAGGGAAAGGCCTAATATTTAACATAGCATTTAGGATTTATAGAAAGAAATACAACTTGCATTTCCTTTTAGAAATATAAGAAAGCAGGACTGCCATGATGGCAGGCTAATTCCATCTGGTTTGGTATCTCATTTTTGACTACTGCCAACCTCAACTACTCAAAGTGAAAGGGTTGTTTTATTCAGCTGCAGCATACTCTGTCCGTTCGCTTAGATCTTATCCTGAGTTTTTTATAATCACATTTATATCCTTCTCCCACTCAGGGTTAGATTGTACCTTGTGCCATCGATCCAAAACAGGATACAGTGGGTCACAGTCTGCCAAAGAAGTGTTTCTAAGCTTGAAGAGGCATTGCCTCCCTGGGACACCCACAGCTTTTCCGTTTCTCTTTCACATGAAGTTGATTAACTTCAGTTCTATTTTCTGTAGGGCTGACTGGAATATTTTAAGTTTAAACTGGTGCTTAGTTAAAAAGAGGTGCTGTTAGTCCCTCCTGAAAGGATCCCAGTCATGACCTTGATTGTCTTTAAAGCTTTTAAGACCCATAGTTGGGTGACCAGGCCATGGATGTGGGGCAGTTTTTTTTTTTTTGCTTCCAGCTTATTTCTAAAAAAAAGCCCAAATTCCTTGCAGTAGGTTTCAAACCTGCAGGAAGGCCTGTAAACCACGGGAAAAGTGTTTTCTTGCACTGAGAAGAAACTTGAGGTAAAGTTTCACATGGAGTGTCATCTTTGGACATGCCATCAGTGTTCATGCAGACCAGGGGACCAAAGTTAGGGTGGGTTAGGAAGGTCTCAGACACATGATTCAAATTTTCCAACTGATTTGTCAGATAAACTGGTATTGCTGGCTGCAGCAGCCCTTCCCATCTTTCTCAGTAAGCCTGGAACAAATGATAGCATTCTGGCAATTCAAAAAAAACCCCTTCCAAACAGTAAATTTTATACTTGAAATCTGTTGTGTCTGTGGCAGTGCAGCAGAAGCCAAATTTATCTGTGGAATTTGTTTCACTTTTTAATGGTTTGTGCCTGTTATAAATAGGTATACTTGACATCTGTGTAAAAGCCACGTTAGTGGATCCAGGTACGTGATTTACCTTGTAATTGTCCTAAGACTTGATACAGATGGCTTTAACACTGGTTATGGTATTCCCTGGGTGCAGTCCTGCAGGCTGGGAGAGAGTGGGAATCTTCCCAGTACACCCAGTGACTACCAACAGATACCTTGCAGTGTGTATTGTTAAAAGTAAAAATACACCAAACATATCCTGTTCTCTGTAAAAAGAAACTAGTTTGGATTTAGGTTTTGATTTTGCACTTTTAATCTGGAATGCGCACTGAATTTTTCTGCTGCTTTGCTTAGCAGAGCTACATGCCTGAATTAAAAAAAAAAAAAAAAAGCTCAGCAAATACTGGATTTGTGGTCCTTTGTGTAGAGAGGCAAAATTGGCAGCTTTAACAAGAATGAATGGGCATGGAGACAACTATCCACTTGTGCCTCCAAGGCAGCTCCTTCAGATAAGGACTGAGATTTATTGGCAGTTGAGGCTTTACTGTGGAACCTTCTCTGTGGATAAACTGTTGTATTTTGGCATTTTCACTGTTCTAGCACTTTTCACAAACACATGTTATTTTGTGTTGTTTTTTTCTTTAAAAAGACTGTTTCTTAGCATGCCTGAAGGAGGACAAAATTTACGTGTTTGAGGAGAAAAGAAACAGAGAGAAGGTCAAAATGAGGTGGGTTTGCAGACCCCTATTTCTTCAAAATGAATTCTGTCACTTGTGTACATCCAATACAGAAGAAAGCATGGAGTCCAATGGTCAGTGACAGTCGTGTTACACACCATAACATTTTCTACCCCATTTAGCAGTAATTTCCTAGTTGAATGACGCTCTCAGAATCTGTGCTGACTGTAACATGGGAGTTAGAAGGAACTTTGTAAACAAAGGAAATGGAAAGTTTGGTTAAGATATTGTTGGCTAAGAGAAAAGGGCTTATTATTAGTCTGAGTTTGTTTTGGGTTCTTAGTCAGCTTGGAATTAAAATGTAGGTTTTCTATGACTGGAAATATAATAAGAAAACACTGAAAATTTCCTCTACATAGCAACATTGGAATTTAAATGTCTGTGATATTATTCCTTTTTTTTTTTTTTATGAGTGATAAATTTTGTTGTTAAAAACACTGGATTTTAGAATGTACAGCTCAAAGAGCTTGAAGGCTGGCCTTGATTTTGTACATTTTTATTCTAATGTACAAACTGTCCAGTTGTCTGTAAAGTCTCCGGGTCTTCGTAAACGTGTAGTCAGTGGCAACAGAATGGAACAACTAAATCTTTAAACCGAAATTGTAGATGGAAAAAAAAATGAGAGGGAGAATCACGATAAATATGCTCATGTCTGAAAGGTAACAGCAAATACATATGCAGCAGCAGGAATCTTCAGAAGAAAACCAAAGAAAGTACAACTGGAAAAAAAAAAAGAAAAAAAAAAGTGTGTTTTGGAGAAAGTTCCCAGTTCTGGAATAAATAAGATTAGGATATTATACATAAACATACTATGAATAAATCTCCTTAATTTCTAGTTTACCATAGATTTGAACTAAAATAATGTTTCAAAGAGTGTACTGTGTTACTTTTTTTCAGATTGTGATGTGGGGTAAAGTCTTTCATTTAAAGATTCTCTGCCAGTTAGATTTTGGCTTAACTTTAGGTGGTTTTAATATCTCTACCACCGGAATGCTATAACTAAGCTCATTCTAGATAGTCTTGATATCTGTAGGAGGGAAATTCCTTTGTTAAATGAGAAAATGGAATCTGTGAATGTGATACTCATGCTCTAGAAAGTGATGGCAATTTTACTGGGAGTCTTACCATTGCTTAAAGCTTTACGTGTTCTTCTCTGATACTTTGATAAGGCTATGGGAATAGGAGGATAGTGGAGATGTCAGTTTTTGCCTTTTATTGTTTTTTATAATTAAAATACTGGGTGTGTGCTCTGGAAAATCTCTGAGAGATTACTTCCATGAGTTTTGTATTTCCAGCTTTTAGCTATAGCATAGTAATCTTGATTATAGATTCAGACGCAGCTTCCGGATGGAATTGTGGTCCTTCTGGGGAAAGAGTAGAACTGAAATCACTGGAAAAATGGATTAGCTGTCTGCTTTGTGTGTCACTAGTGTGGGATTGTGTCTTAATGTAATTCTCAGTGTTACTTTTATCAGATTTTGATCCTGATGAAGTTTGAACAATGAATTACTCTGAGAGAAGTCTACATAATCTGGTGGCTGTACATTAGGAAAAAAGTGTTTTTTCAAACAAGGGTGTTGTTGAAGCCTTCATTGACTTTTTATGTAACAAATTTTGTTACCATGGAATTGCTTTTCCTTGACTTCAGCAAATATTTATTTCTGGTGCTTGACATTTAATTACTGTTTTCCCTCTTTGGCTTCCTAAGGGTAAATTATGTTTGAATCACTCGTGGGAAATTGTAACTAAAGTCATTAATGCTATCGCATAAACTCTCAAGTACTGAAATTACTCTTGAAAACGGTATTTAACAATTTAAAAAGTTTACTTTTGTAAGGAGGCAAATGTTGGCTATATGATCGTAAGAAAAGAAAACGTTTCCACTTTCATTGCTATGTATTCTGCAAAGGACCAGGACTTGATGTGGTTCATGTGGTCTGCAACTGTCATGAATATATGACAGCCAAATAATGTGAAAGCTAAATACATATGTGCATTATTTTCACTTTACTAGGAAAGAAGTGTTATTTGCACCTTGACACCGCCTTACTACTCCAGTAGGGATTTAGTCAATCTACAAACTATGCTAAACCATTTCCCAAAGAAGCTGTGTGAAACAGTAAGTGTATAGAAATCAATCTTTTTCTAGTGCGTCCTGCGTCCTAACTGGACACTTTCCTGAAATTTTCAACACCTAATCATGCATTTAGTTAAAATAGTATGATCATTTTGTGATTACCTTTTTTTCTTCTCTTCCTTTGTTAGCTCCCACTCATCCTCCATTAAAAGCTTTGATAACTAGACAGCAGATCTGATGACTCTTTCATTGTTCATCTTCATGAACAACATTTCACATGAAAAGTGGATGGGAGTTGAGGAATTTTTGTCAATATTAGATCTGTAATTCCATTTAGCTATACACCTGTTCCCTTTTAACTAAGGATCTTCTTAAATTCATAATTAATATTTTATTTGATTTTTTTTTAATAAAATTCTACAGTCTGATAGCTGAAGTTCCCTTGAATAGGGAATGGTCATGGCCATGTAGAGATTTATTAGTAGTTGGAGCAGATTTTGAGATGGTGAATCATGAAATTCATTCATTATTGATGTCTTTTGAAAGTTACCAAGAGTAAGCAACACTCTTGAGCGTTAAATATTTTCACAAAAATATGATATTTGTATAGCATTTAAATCCTCCATTTTCATTCTGAAAACAAGTTGAATGCTTACTTGAGAAATATAATATTAAATGAGAGTCCTTTGGAGCTCTTTACTAAATTTCTCCATTTTCAGTTTTTTATTTATTGGAACTTATCTAAGCCAAAGCTAGTGAGCTTGAGCTTGGGACGTGAAAAAATCTGGTAGTATTCTTGCTGAATTGCCCCATAACTCAGATTTAGTCTTCATGTCATCGCTTCAATCTGAGGGAGTGTGAGAACACGTGTGGCTGCCAAGGAGAGGTGGCACAGGATGGTACTTGTTCGCTTTAGCACTGATGTCATGAGGGCTGGCAGAAAGTGAAGTGTTTTTTTCCATTAAGTAGTGTGACTTTTTCTCTAGGGGCATATAATTTCTAGTGTATTGTAATTAAGACATTTAGGTCCTTAGAAGGACAGAACATTTGGGGTTTAGCTGTACTATCTGTATGGAACATTTGTGGTTTTATCTACTAGTGTAACTACCACAGTTACGTATTTGATCATGGCCATTTATATCCAAAGGCAAATTCTTCTCTCTCCCTCTATCCCTCCAGAGCAGGAAGTTGTGAAATTGTGGGGTTTTTGTTGCTGATTGTTTTGTTTTGTTTTGTTTTTAATTCTTTGTTCAAATATAATTTTTCCTCTGTTCTCATTCCTATCTCAAGTAATATCTATTGTATTGTGGCTCAGGCAAGACTATGGTATTGGATGTGGACTTGCTGATTCCTGAGTTTTATTTGAAGACTGTTTTGGTTCAGTCTGCTGTCCATTGCTTTCCATGGGGGCAGTTGTAGATCATGGTAGGATTCAGACTGACCCATGGACCTTCAGACCTTAGCTGTTTTAGTTTGTTTCTGAATGGTGTTCTGTTCAAGCCATTCAACAAATACCATGTGGAGAGAGGGATTCAGTACATGACGTATATTAATATAGTCGTACAAAGATGGATTTCAGCTTCTGTTTTTTAGTGTATTGGTTTGCTTAGGGTTTACAGTAGCATGGACAGACTTTCTTCAGTCAGCAAGGCGAGAGTGACCATACTGTTAAATAACCAATACCACAGTCTTTGACTGACATGGGTGTGTATTTCCCTTGTGTAATTAATCTACTGCAAGAAGGGCAGTTTCTTATAAAAGTGGGGCTTTGGAGACTGTGGTTCTCACTGTTTGTCAGTGAAATAACATGACAATTATGATATTTGTGACAGTGGTTTAAAAATTTCTCTTCCCTCCCTTTAGCTTCAGCCACGTGTACATTCCTATGCACCAGTTTGCCATCTTGGCGGATGTGCCTCTTCAGGCACTTTGTGGGCCTGAGCTGTTAACCAGGTTCTTTCTGTCCCTTTATTCCAAATGTTCATTTAAGGGCAAACTTTATCAGTCTAAATTGGCTCAGCTGACATAACTAATTGCAGTATGTGTCTGGGAATGAACATATGTGTGCAGGAATTTGTGAAGCTGATTTTGTTGTAAAGGTAAAGTCTTGTTAAACTCCAGTGAGAAGTTCATGCTTGCCTCCTTGTGCGTGTGACAGAATGAGGAAAATTTGTTTTTTCTATCTTTTTCCTCCTAATATATTCAGTTTGAGAAAATCAGAATTCATCTTCTAGTCTTGTGCTTTATGCACCATTGCTTGTGATAATTGATGAATAGAATGAAAATAGAAAATGCTTCTTGCATGCTGTGTTTTCTTTGTTGTTAACAAGTAAAATACTCTTGCTTTAAATGGAAAATATTTGAAAATCTTGATTAACAACAAATAAGTGTTTATAAGAATACATGAAAATGCTTTTCACTAATGTGGTTGTATTGTGTGCCTCTCTTGAAAGAATAATTTACATGAAAATTCATTATATATTCAGAAATGTGCTAAGTTTTTCGGGTAAAGAGTTTCCTTTAGAGCTAGGCAATTTTCAGCCTAAGACATAAGTACTGCAGTGAGCTCCACACAAGTAGTGCTAATCATTTGTGCTGAGTTTAAGGAGCAGACACTGCTGAAACAGTATATGTAAGACATAACAATGAACTAAAGGTGATTATGAAGACCATGTAGAAAACAACTGTTTCAAGAAGATCATACTGCTATTCATGTGCGTCCAGAGATGTAACCATCAAAGAGATTTAACTTTCATCTCTCACTGGTTTCTTTGCAGTCTTAATTTTTCTCTTAGTCAAGGCAACAGATGCTTCTTCTTAGAAATACTGTTATGAGTAAAGAATGGTTTCTGATGTAGATCTGGAAAAGCATGTTGCACATTTGAAAGCACATGGAAAAATTAAACTTTCAGATGGTTAAGTGCTTATTCTACTTTTATTTTTCCAACTGGGAATCATTCAGCATCTAGATCTTGATCTGAAAATTCTTCTGGTCTAACTTCAGTGTCTCTTTTGGGTTTGAAAAGAATATGTAGATGACTGTTACAAAGCTATAGAAACTAAAACTCCACAATTTGTTACTTTATGCATTTTGAATAGCATCGTCTTTTCTGGTCCCCTTGCAATATTAAGAATCATAATATTTTTTTCACTTAAATTCACACAGTGTACTCTTTCGGGCTGCTTTCTCTGATCACCTGTTTGATTTTTCCTTTCCATGTGTAGTCTGATGTGAATTAACTTGCAGATGAATTGAGTAATGGGGAAAGGGATACTTTCTCATGTTTCTGTCACTGAAAGAATTTCAGTTAGGTACAAACAAGACCTTTATAGCAACAAACTCTTGCTTTCTAGCTTGTTTTTTCAGACCAGAAATCCTGTTGGACCTAATGGTGTGTCTCATTCCAGTGTGTGAATTGATGACTAAGTTAAGATGTGTTGAGGAATATTTATATCATCTAAGAAAAACTCTGACACAGATATTCTTGTTGTCTGCATGTTCATAGAATAATGAAAACTTTGGTGGTTTCCTACAAATTGTATGTGTTGGCAGAATGATCTGAGATGCAGATTTCACACAGCATGTGGTATAAACTGCCTTGTTTTCTCATTTTAGAGTGCAGTTAAGATGCTTTATGGTATTTTGACTACGTGTATTTGATGCTGTAAACAGCTTTTAAGACTGTTACGCCTTTGTGATGTGCTGATGTTACCTTATTAGTAGCTGCATATTTTTTTTCCACAGATGCATTTAGCTTATTGACATTTGTTTTTACTGCTGACATTTTTTTCAGCATTAATATGTTGCTATGCAATTTCACTAGAAAAATGTTATGGTAAGCCGACTTGAAATGTCATCCTGTCTTTATTTCCCTACAGGTTTTATGGCCTTAAATAAGCACCTGAATAAGCTTTTTGAAATGTGTCAGATAATGTAATTTCACACTGTTATTACATGCTTGTTTCAGTTGGCACTTCATGCAACAAACAGTTTGTATGGCTGTTTGGCTTTCTGCAGTATTTTAGAAATAGTTCTGAACTAGAATATAAACATATTTGTAAGAGGTATAATTATTAAGTTATTTTTACAAACTAACTTTGGACCAGAGACATGTTGGCTCTGGAGTATTTTTCTGATACTGGTTTATGTTTTAGTGATTTACTGTATGAAAAAATTAATGGTGGAAATACTTCATATTTACCCAGTTGGGCAGACAAATGCCCTTCTCATCAGATTTCTTATTAATAGTTCTTAAGAAAGCCAATTTTTTGTTGGCCAGGGTTCATTTTTTCCCTTCTCCCAGTGGCTATTCCTAGGAAAACTTGTTTCCAACCTAAAGAGTGTTAGTCACATTTAAATGACATATGCATGATGATTTTTAAACTAAAATAGATCTCAGAGGCCAAACTTTATCCATATATTTCCATTCCTTGATGTCCATTGTATTTTTCAATTTTTAAAATCTATAAAGTATATTAGAAGCTGCTTAATAAAGCTGCTAGATACATAGCAGGGGAAAACACTGCCGTGGTTTGTTCCTCAGATTGCTACCATAATATCATTTGAACATGATATAAGACCTTGTAAACAGAGATGAAAGTGAGAAAAAGGGTGGTTTTGCAAGTGACTTTTTTTTTTTTTTAGACTTCATTGGATGCAATTTGATCTGGGGGGCAGTGAAGGAGGAAGGTACTAGATGAAGCAAGAGAAGAATGATCAAAATTGCAGTACAGATGACTAGCCATATCCACTGTGAAGGAAGGCTGTGTTTTTCCGTAGATCCATGAAAATGTATCTTAATGAAAAGGTCACTTATACTGTTCTTATTTCCTTAACAGTTAGAGCTTCATTTCTATCAGTGAAAAAGAACGTGCACATCACATTCTGTGAGTAGAAGGGTAAGGCTCATGAGATAGGAGGTGTGAAAACCATAATGTGATAATGAAATACAGACAATTTTACCATTATGTGTTCTACTTTTCAGTAGAGTTACAGTGTGAAGGTTAAGGATGCTTAAGTGGAAGAGGTAAGTTATTCTAGTGTAGGCATGTGGTAAGGCCTGCTCAGTTGACTGCAGACCTTAAATCCATATCTTTAGTTCAGGCCTTGTCGTGGTTTAGGCTGGGCTGGGCACTAAAAGGAATGACAGATGCTCTCTTTAACTTCTCTCAGAGTTACTCTTCATAAGCATGGGATGGTAACTTAGAATACTTTTGCCAAACTAACAATCTGTTCATTAATGTGTCCTAATTTTTAGGAAGTTTTATGATTGATGATAGGAGATACTTAATTCCTGCCTTTTAAATTATTATCTGGCCCACTTCATCGTAATTAATTTGTTTCTCTTTGAATGCTACAGGTGACTTGCATTATGTTGTGGAGATGGAGATAAGCTACATTTTGAGCACGTAATTGTCTTTGCTAAGTGGTAAGTGAAGGAGAGGTACCTCTTTCCGTTTTCCTCAGTGATCAGAAACTTTCTGCCATTCTGGTGCTAAGAAGCTGGGACAGCCAGCTGTGCACTATAAATCTAGATGATGTCTGGAAAGAGAGGACACATTTCCACTCTCCATGTTTTCTCATCTTCTATTGAGTCATTGTTTTCAATGGAAACCTGCTTGGAGTAGAGTCTGCTGGAGTAGCTTGTTCTGTGTGAGCTAAAATGCCTTCTGCCTCACTTCAGTGTGACTTGGAGGGAGCTGATCACAGTCAAATTTTTGGCTTCCTAATTCTTATGTACTTAATTATTTACATCACAGTATATTTCCAGACATCCTAAATCTTGATTCTCTGTGTTATCCAATACAACAGCTGTTTCAACCCTTCTGTCAGAAGGCCCCTAACAAGTTGGTACTTCTATGTTTCTGTGGCTCTTCAGCATGAGATACTGAAATGTGCCTGTAATGAGCTACGTTTTTCTTACTTAACATTAAGATTGTTATGGGAAGAAGAAGGGAGGCCATAATAATTCTTTTATTATTTGGAAAGGCTCACGCTTAGCTGCATTGTTTAAAAGAAAAAGGAAATTGTCTCCCTTCTGCTTATATTTGTCCCAAGAATTTACAAATAGCCTTTTAATCTTTTATTAAAGTTCATTATAGAGATGTCTGAATGCTAGAAGATTCTCTGTGCTTAGGAAAAAACCCAATGCATTGAGACATATGCATTTTATTTTTACTGGAAATTAGTTAAAATAATTTTAACTGGAAATTAGTTAAAACACATTTAGTCTAATTAGATTCAAGTTTTAAAGTACAAATATATGTCTGAACTTTTTTCTAAAATGTATTAGATGAGTGCAGAAGGGCTTCAGGGTGGTTGGAGCCTCTAGGCATGACTAAAATATAATTGACAATACTGCTGCCAAAGATACCAGCATGAGTGTTAAAGCTGGAATTAAACAATGATGTCTGGCCATCACAAACTTCTTCCTTTAGTCTCTCTGTCTCTTAATCCTGTCTGAGCACTCTTAGTCTTTCCTGTTATCTTTGACTGAACTGTGCTCTTGCCTCTCTCTTTTGTAGGAAACTCAATTTTTTATTTTTTTGCCTTGAGGACTTCATTACTTCCATCGTGGTATATTCTGCTGTCTTTGATCCTGTTGTTTTGTTTTGTTTTTTTTTTTGTTCATTCTCCATTTTCACATATTTCAATTAGAATAAAATTCTACTGATCTTTTCCGTTAATGAACTCGTGTACTTCCCAGCTCCCACAGCTTTATTCTGCTTCCATATCAAGACAAATCAGACATTCACCATCCTTCCCCTGCTATGTTTTGGTTTTCTGTTGTGGGAACCACCGCAAGGTCCAGTAAGTTGTCCATGCTGTTTGGTCTGAGGACTAAGGTGAGGAGTCTGAGTGCCTGTTATCCCTGGGTTGCTTCTTGAGACAAACTGTACCTTTCAGAAAGTGTTATTTAAATGAGTGGAAATTACTCGCTAGTAGTAAGGCCTCCGTTGCATAAAACTAGGTAACTAAACTTCTGTCAAGTGCTTTGCTTCTGAGTGATTCCCAAGTACTAAATTTTTTTAAGTGTAAAATGAGAGGCCAGTCTTAAGTTACAGAATCACAGAATCGTTTTGGCTGGAATAGACCTACCTTTAGCATCGTTGAGTCCAACCATTATCCTAACACTGCCAAGTTACCACTAAATGATGTCCTTAAGTGCAACATCCATCTGTTTTTTAAATACCTCCAGGGCAACTTAACCACTTCCCTGAGCAGCCTGTTCCAATGCTTAACAACCCTTTTGGTGAAGAATTTTTTACTAATATCCAATCTAAACTTCCCCTGGCACAACTTGGGGCCATTTCCTCTTGTCCTATTGTTTGTTATTTGGGACAAGAGACCAACCTCCACCTCTCTACAACCTCCTTTACGTTAGTTGTAGAGAGTGATAAGGTCTCCCCTCAGCCTCATTTCATCCAGGCTAAACAATCTCAGTTCCCTCTGCTGCTCCTCATAAAACTTGTTCTCCAGACCCCTCACCAGCTTTGTTGCCCTTCTCTGATCATGCTCCAGCACCAATGTCTCTCCTGTAGTGACAGACACTTGAAAACACCCACACAGTGGAAACTTGCTGCGGTGTAGGAGATTGCTGTGGAGCTGCAGAGAATGGACTGGATTTATTTACAGAGTGAGGATCAGGGCCTGCACTTGGAAGGCAGAGACACCCACCTGTCCTGAGATCCATTCTCACAGGTAAATACCTCTCAGTTTAAACAGGGGCTAAAATACAAGTAGGAAAGGCTCAGGTCTCTGGGCCTCACCATACCTAAAATCACCAGCCAAGTGCATAAACTTGCTAGTCTTCGTACAACAAGACAGAGAGAATACTTCATTTATGTATAGGTCTGATAATTGAATAACTAAAAATGGAACATTTTTCCACTACCTACAAGGGGATAAATTCTGGGGTTAGAGGCTGGTGCCAAATACTTTCCTCCACTTGATGCACCAGCAGGGATCTGGCTGGTGCCCTTACAAAAACAGAGCACATGTTTGCACACATTCAACATCCCCTCTGAGACGGTTTCCTCCAACTGCCATTTAGGTTGTGTTTGGCGCCCGAGGTGTTTCAGAGGAAAATACAACACATTCTTGATGACATAGTGTGGGAGGGAGTATTGAGGCCTGCACAGATGAGGTTTTGATCCTGGGAAATACAGTAGGTAAAATGATGAACAGAAGTTTACTGTAGCTGAGAGCCTACACCTCGCAGGGCGACTAATGCAAGGTGTGCAGTACCCATAAAAATCAAGCACCATTGGGGTGCCTAATGATTGCTTTAACAATCGACCATTAGTCATGTATGGTATAGCATAGGTGCTTTATATACTATTGCTTACAATTTAGTAGAGATCAAGGAGTTTGGTTAGCAAAATGCAAAGATAATGAGCTTTTACAGTTAACTAAATTATTATCTGGCATTTGCCCCACTTTTATGGCTCTCTAGGCCATGATAGCTTCTTATTTTAAGCTGCATCTCCGTCACATTACCCTTGCCATTTTCTCTCCTCTTTAGATATTTGAAAACAGTTAATCAGATGTCCATGCCATTGACAATGTTTATCTAACAATTTTTTTCTTGTCCCAGTTTAGTCTCTAGTGAGTTAACCTTGTCTTTCTTATCCCTGTGTTGGAAGCATTGCCAAGATCTCATAATTTTGAGGCATGTCAGCATCATCTACACTGTTCCAATATTTCCATCAAGTTCTTCATTTTACACATGTATTATTCATTTTAAGTAGCAATTAGCAGAAGAATCTTTGTGGTCTTTTGGAAAGTTTGGCTGTATTATTCAGAATTAGAGCTCAAGCTTACTGGGATTTTTTCTGACAAAGTCACTTCAATATCAGAAACTGCCAATTGTAAAAGCTTATACTTTTGATGGAGGTGTACCAGTTTTAACAAAACTTAGAGCTGGAAAAGTTTCTTGGCTCCAGGGTACAGTTCCTGGTCAAATCCAGAATCTGACACTACAAACCTGTTCTGGGATTTGGTAGACAGAATTTTGAGTTCCTGATCATTTACTTAGGTAAGTAAAAGTGGAATTGCATCTAGAGAAGAAACTGCTTTAAAAGCCCTTAGGCCCATAGTTAGGGGACTTTTATAATCTGAGAGACCAAGGGTCTGAGCCCCTCTGTTGCTGCTCTTGGGACCCGTGTCCTGCATGCTCTGATTAGAGTACAGAGTCCTGCTTTTGTGTAACACCTGAAAGAGCTTGGTTTGGTGACTGGAAAACTTTAAAGTCTCTGGAGGTGGTTCAAACAAGAAAAGAGCTTCCTGTTCACTCTATTTAAAAGAAGGCTTTAGATGCAGAAACTTGCGGGCAGTCTTCATTTAAAATACATCTCCTTTTCCCGCACAAGAGATTGCCTCTAATTCATGTATCTTGTAGATAGTGTTTCATTCTGTGAAGGAATCAACTTTATAACTATTACATTTGTCTTTCATTTCAGTGTTGGAAGTGTTGGAACAACTTGAACATTTATATACAAATTTTGATATATTTTTTTAAATTTATTTTGTAGGGGAATAGTTCTTAATAATAAATCTGGAACTATAGTGTGAGGTATAAAATAAGAAATACTTAGGGAAAATAGTGCTGTAACATATCTCTACGCTGTTAACTAATCTGCTAGACCTGCCTTGTAAACATCACACCAGGTTAATAAAAGGTCATGCCAGTTTTAAAGTAGTAAAAGTACAACTAAATAAAGCTTTTAAGCAGAGCTTTTAAGCTGTCTGACATGACACTAGCCAGAAAGCATCAGAGGACTGTGCCACTTTCTCAGGCTGAGAGATGAGCAAGGCAGCAGCTGTTTTAGCTGCCTCCCACCCAGTTCTGCTCCCAGCTGCTCAGTCAGATGCAGATGTTGGCTTGTCTGTAGCTCTCAGCAAGGCTGAAGCTCAAAAGCTGATCTGTGATTAATAATTGCAAGTAATTGGGAGTAACACTGGAATTCAGGCTTTTCCCCATGTGTGTTCGTGGTTAACATACTGCATTCCAGAAAGATAGTTGCTTGATAACGAATAAGATTCTGTGTCTTGATTTGAACTGTTATGTGAGTCAGAAGAAAGCTTGTACACATGAGCATGCCCTTTTGTGTGCAAATATTCCAGGGTCAAATTCCTATTTACAAAGCTGGTAAATTGATGTTCTGACGTCTGGGCTCCCTGAACGCCAAAACAGTATGGCCAAAGGCAACAGGACAAAAAGTATAGAAAGGGAAAAAAAAAAAAAAAAAAAGGAGCAAGAGCCTAAGAAGCAATGTGAAATGGGAACATGGCAGGATTTGGCCAGAATAGCAGTCATATCTATTTGCTGAAGCAGAGGAAGAGTCAGGATGTGCAGCTATGGCAGGAGTTTGAGAAGAGATTGGATCTGAGGCAGAACATCTGACCCCAGGTGTTTATGCTACACTGGAAAATGTCATAGTTGCAGATGAGTTGTAATCTTAGTCATTGGAGGAGCAATTACTTCAGTGGGTCTACCAGTAGGTTTTAGCCCCATAGACAGTGACAAAATGAAGGGTTGTAGTAGAATTTGACGTTGGTTCAGTGTTAACGTATTTTTTTAAGTCTGAATCTTAGATAAATTGTTCAGTTAGATCAAACTGAAAAGACTTCTAAAGTCTTACAAATCATATAGGCCTTACAACATGCTGTTTTCTCTACCGGGTTTATTTGTACTGAGATCTAGTGAGGTCTCAACAAGGTCTTTCAAAAGGAGGAACCTAGAATGATGGAAGATATTATGGGTTAAGTATTCAATTATAAGTAAATTGTTTATTAAAAATGTTGTCTCAAGAAAATTGTGTTTGATGTAAATATTGCTCTTGGGGTATGAGGACAGAAGCAAATTCATCAGGTGTGATAAATACACCTTTTGTTTTTGCGAGGTTGCCTTTGTTCTTACATCTGTACCACAGGCCCAACTGATTTATTCTTTAAAAGTGATCAGTCTGTTTGGAGGATATGATTCTTTGACTAATCATCCTCTTCTTCAGTTTATGGAATGAAACTTGAGGAAATAACCAGGTACCTTTATTGATGTCTTAAAATATCTCTTGTCTGTGCTTGTCCAAGACTCTAGCCCCTGCACAGATCCATAGACCTTGAGGAGGGGCTATGGTTAAAAAAAAGTATCTTTTTATTTTAGTGGGCAAATCTTGAGGATGTTGTTTGGACACTTATGAAATGATGAACTCTTCTTGTAGCTTTCCAAGACCCTTGAAATTTCACACAAGTCAGGCCCACAGTGTGAAAGATACCGGTTGCCAAGAAATGAAAACTCTTAAGAGTATGTTTCTAAACTTTTGCCTTTGTAGACACCTCAAGTCTGCTGCTGTAAGAGAGTCATTGTTTTATTATTTTGACTAACGCAGCACAGATTACAGACAAAAATAGTAACTGTGAGGTACCTGCCAATGCTTCTTGCTGAAGTGGCTCCCTTTAAAGAAAATACTTAGTTGGATATAAAAACGTAGCCCGATTGGGTAGCAAATTGGTAGAAAACATCTGGAAAATAAATGGAAATCCTTGAGATAAATATCAATCTCAAGAAGCGTGGATACCATCAATTTTAGTGGGAGTCTTAGAACCTCAAAGAGGGAAAAAAAGCTTAATTACAGAGGAAATAAACCCGCTCAGGAAAATAACATAAAAGTGCTGTGAGTTCAGTCTGATCAAAAACATGCTGATGAGAATACTGGCAAAAGAAAAGACAGTGAAAGATTTATTGTGTCTATCAGGCAATGAGTTGTGTTCTGAAACACTTGCGTTTCCATGGGCTGAGAATTACTGAAATAAAACATTTACTTAGAAACGGAGTGAACACGCAACCATTATGCTGATTGTGGCATGTTCATAGAGAAAAGGAAATGTTTCACAGGCAAGGATGGGTTATTGGTCTGGGATACATGATTGATTTCTTTCACTACTGTAGGTTGGATTTCAAAGAATAACTATACAGTGCCAGACATGACATTATTGACTGCCAGCTACAAAAACACAAGAAAGAGATGGGTGTATCTTACCTGAATATAACCTTTCAAGAGCATCATACGTACGTACAGAATTGGAAAACATCTGAAAGTGCTGTTCTTTGTCCTCTGCAGTGGCTGCTCAAGCAGCTAGTTTAATCTAGATGTCAGCATATTGGGAAGATAAATAGAGATTAACTCTATCACAAAATACACAAAATGTAATAATTGCAAAATTTGAGAGTGCTCCGGCTTTTTTCTTCCCCTCCCACTCAGATGGATTGTTTATTGTATTACCTTGTGCTACTCTTCCTATTTTAGAACTGAAAAGGGGATTGTTACTATAATCGGTTTTCTCAGAGATTTGACAAACAGGGTGTTTAAATATGTTAATGTTTATGAGTGGTTTGGAAGTTCAGCAAAGTCAATTGTCCTGCAGGTGATTGTTTTTAAAGTGCTGTTCAGTTAATGAAATGGTAGTTATAATAAAAAGGAGAGGTTTTAAGCAGCAAAGAACAAGCCTGTAACAAATTGATCAACGAATAATATGAAGATACTATTTAATCTGTTTTCTAAAGTAAATTGGTCAACAGTACATAAAATAAACCTGTGTTAGGGGACGCCCGAGCTGGTAAAATCAGTGATGATATTGGCAATAACAAGAAAAGGCCAGTGGAGTGGCTGGGGTCATAGTACAAAGAAGCTAAGAGGGAAAGACTAAAAACCAGTCATTCCTAAAAGAGGAAAAGGACAACTGTCATTATCAAGGAATTGTTATTGCTGAATAGCCTAAATGTACAAAACAATAGAAAACTAAAACAAGTTAAAGCAGGATATTACTTATAGTCTAATCCAGAGCATTTTGTATTATAATAAAAAGAAGTCTTGACTTGAGTGCCCTTTGCATCTGGCTTAATTGTAGAAGATACAAATAATGCTTTGTTCAAGCTCTTGATAATTTGCTAACATTCTAATAGAGGGCAAAACATGGGACAAGACTCTTGAGGGTCACTGTATTTGCATGGGGTTATTTTTGTTTTCTACAGTTTCCTTATTCCCATATTATTTTCAAGATACTCAGACTTTAACAACTCCAGTTTTTATTGTTCCCTTCAAATAACTTTTTCTTTTCTTTACTGTCAGGAGAACAACAGGAGACTAACATAAAGAAAAAAGTCAAGAACACGAACTGTACAAAGCATTTATAGGAAACATATAGGAAATCAGCTTTGATGTTGCTAATAAAAGAGCATGTGGAAAATTTAGCAATAGCATTGCAAAAATATTATACATATAAATCATTAAAAAGCAAACAGGGCCAGATGTTGCTGATACAATTTCAGCTTTGTTGAATGTGTGAAGCAGGTGCTTTCTGTAGTATATGCATGAACTTTGGTTCTGTATTCATGTAATTTGGGACAGGACTGGAGCTTGCTGTGTATAGTGCCTGTTCTATGCAAAAGAAACCCAACCAGGGTAAGAAACAGGAGAGGGCACATAACCTTGTGTCAGTACCTATGGGATGGACCTTGTGTCCACCTCATGTCTGTTGCGGAGTCTAGTAGGAAACCCTTGTAGTAGAACAGCAGGAGGAAAATCCAAATGTTTGTTAATTTTGTTTAATTTAAATGTTAATTTAAATGTTACAGGTTTACCTAATTTTGTTGAAGCCATCTAACCATCTTTATAGTAATTTCCTACCCTGACCAGCATGTGAATGTTCCCTCCTATCTCCTGTGTTTAAAAGATGGACCTTTTAAATCAATTTCTCATCTCCTCAGAGTAAAAAAGCTTAGGCTGTTTGCTCATCATCTGAGATTGCCTAAAGTCCTCATTGCAGTCACTGTGAGGAGAGAATATCAGGTGAGTTGTAAGTTTTCTTTACATCTATTTACATTTATTTTTAAAGATCCTGCATTATTGAAGTTCCTAAGGTTTCTAGACTTTTGACTTCAAATCTTGTAAATAATTTTGTGGTGGCTTTTCTGATTTTCCAGCCTAAAATAGAGACCTTGTAACCCGGTATGAAAATGAATAATAAAATATCAGATTTCAGTTACTTTTTTTCAAAAAAACCCCATATAAATGAAAGGAGGTAAAATCTATTTAACAATATGACTACATAAACATATAAGAATCTGAAAAAATATTTTTTTCCATGTATTATGTCACATAATTAGATGTGAGAGCACTCTTGGAAAAACAGCTATGGGAATAAAGCAATGGCACTCAGTGCAGCAACTATAAGGCAATGGTTGTGTTGCAAAGATGCCAGAGAAAACAATAAAAAATATCTGTTGTGATCTAAATTTAGTATTATCAGAATCTGGGGAAAATTATGGCTGAGAAGCCATTAGGGCAAGTACAAAGTCTAGTGTTGCAGAGAAAATAGCTGATGCCAAGCTAAAAGCATCTTTATTTACAGATGATTCAGATCTGAATATCAGTTCAGAAAATTGCTCTCTAAAAATGGAAACCATCATCATATTAAATTTCACATGGAAGTAAGAAAACAGGAAACAAGAGTCCCGGTATTGTCAAAGCAGTCCATATGGACTGGACTCTCTTGTGATGCTGTTTAAATATATACACACTTATATGTTTACAAGGAGACAACTGGTTTGTCTTGTGTGGTGTGTGGTGGTGGTGATGGGAGGGAAGTTTGTGGAAGTCGGTTGGGGAAAAACATTAGGAGAGGTAATGGGCAGGCAGCCATAGCCAAAGTATATGGTAATACGTCTATGACTTACACAATGAAACACAAAGCAGTGGTGCTTTGACTTATATTAAACTTTGACAATCATCAGTGTTTGTTTTTTCTGAACGCGCAGAAATGGAAGTCCTAGACAACACAGCCATATCTGTATTATCTCTGGAATGTATTGAGTGGTTGCAAACTTGTTTGAAGTCATTATTTTCAGAAACTAACTATTCTTTGATGAGAAAGTTATAGAAAAGTTACAGAAAGTGATAAAACTGTCCAATTAATAGAAAAGCTCAAAGCTAGCCCTGTGAAATGGGTGAGAAATCACACACATCTGTCATGGTTTTGTGAAGTGTAACTTTCTTTGGAAAAAGAAAACCAACACTGAGCTCACCTTTTAAAATTTATTATTTTTTTATTTAATGTCTCTTTCCATGTTTGTACATAATCTGTATTTTAGTAGGTTTTTTAGTCAAAACAATGGATATTGCCTGCATTACCCTGCAGGTTTCTCTAAACTTCCGTTGTTTTTTTTCCATTTAATATTCTCTATTTTCTCTATTTATGGTTCACATTGAAAAGAAAGTCACTGGGGAGTTGGAACAAGGTTTTTATTATCTCGCTGTTGTCAGTGATGTTGTATGAAAACATAAAACATCTTGAATTTTCTAAGCTAAGGTAATTGTACAGGAATCTTGATAATGAACTCTTGTTTTGACTAGTAAAAGATATGGTATGAAATTCATCACCATAGTATCTGAAGCGTGCTCCAAAAGGGTGATTTTTCATCTGAGCAGCACTTTGAAGTGTACTCTACATGTTTTCTGTAGTATCCCTTGAAAAAAGAGCAAATTCAAACTGGGATAATATTTTGCTGCTTTCTTAATATGATCCTCTGAGAAAAGCCTGAATACTATAGTTAAGTTGAGTGCTTTTTTGCTTGAAGCCATGAGTGTCCCTTTTCCACTGGAAATCTAAGGCTGGGAAGAGAAATCATAACTGCAGTTACTGACCCAGCCATCACTGCAGTTTCTCTTTTCCTGCTTTGCTGGTGAGTTCCTTCTTGTATGCAGGTTCTGAAAGACAAAACTGCTCAGTTTTGGAGAATTCAGAAGTGGGGTGGGAAGAATTTTTGAACTTTTAAATTGGAAAATGAGGAAGATCAGTTCTTTAATGTTGGTCACCAGATGGCACTGTTATATGTGATGTTGTGTATTGCTTTTTGTTGCCTTCAAGCAAGGTCTTCATATTTATTATTACCTATTGTAATTTGTGTCCTGAGCCAACTGCTTGAGAGGAAATGTAACAATAAACAAAGTTGCTGCTATGTTGCCCCTATTTTGAAGGGATTATTTAGACAGCGCCATTTCCAGAGAACCAGAAGTTTGTATGTAGACTGAGTTTACTGCAAAGAAAGACATTGCGTCACGTTTCATGCAGGTACATGAGATAAATTATATACCACTTCTGGAAAAGGATCAATGAGGCTTCCACTGAGCAGTGGTATTGTGTTAAAATTACCTGGTAATAATCTCGTCCTTACACTTGCGTTCTTTAGAAATAGTCAAGATAATGGGGGAGCAGAAGACATCTCCGTTGTGCTCTTGTGGGAAGGGGAAATGATTTGTGTTTTTTGTTGAGGTTCTTTATGCTGATTTATTTGGTGTTTTGGAGACTTTTAAAAACTAGTTTATTTCTTTTTTTCATTATTTTGATTCTTCAAACCTTAATTTTGTGAATAAAATGTTATTACTTTTACTCAATTCTAGCCTTAGTCAGTAGCAATTTTTAATGGAATTATTGAAAAACTGCTTGACTACTAAATACTGTAATATGCTGATGATAGCTTTCAGCTATGCTTCCTGTACCACATGCAAAGCAATTTATTTTCACCAAAATTAGACATATTTCACATTTAAATTTCTCTTAATTTTCAGGTGATTTGTAACAGATGGATATGAAAGACAGTACTGACATATCTGTACTGCAAGGCTGTGTTTGAAAGGTGGTGTAGCAGAACTGGAGAGACTTCAGGTATTTATGGCAGAATATTGCTAGATCTCTTTGTTGAGGGGAGACAGAGTTAAAAAAAAAATTATTGAAGGAGGAGGGAAATTTTTGTCCTTTCTAATCTTGAAATACCCATAATCTAGCAGAGAATTAAGTCCAAGTAAAAGGGGATTATACAACGGGTGAAATCTGACACCTTTCACAACTGCAAGGTACTTAATGATGCTTCACACCTTTTATGTGGATGGCTCTTAAAAGCCTGTTTCTTGTAGGAAAATGTTACAGCTCTAGAAATCTACTCTTTTCTCCTTTACCTGTAATGCTGTATCAACCTGTAGTATCTGAAATGTTACAGAGCAGACAGGGAAAATGGTCCTATAATAAGTGGATGTTTCTGGGACTTGGTAGAGCATGTTCAGATCCCCTGGTTTGTCCCTGTATAAATCACTGTGTGCCTGAAAGGTCATCTGCTACTAATCCATTCTCTTCTCACGCCAGGAAAAGGGTGGAGGCTACTGGAATATGTTAAATAAAAATTGGAGCTGGACAATATTCAGAATTTATTCAGTGTGCATTTCTGGTTGAACTGGGACTAAACAATTTTATTATTTTTTTTTTTTAGTTTGTTCTTTTTTCATGATTTCCCACAAAACGAACATGGAGAAATTACTAACTTTGTAACAAAACACAGGAACTGCCATCATGTCCAGAGCAAGTCCTAGCTGTGGGATTTTTTTGCTCAGCAGCTGGGGCTCTGGGGGTAGCACTGGGGCATGGCAGCCTCCAGAGATAGCCTCCGAAGGGCAGTCCATGCTTATGGAGAAGGTGGTATCCTTTGCTTCCTATTCAGTAAAGGCCCCCTGCCCCAGCCATTAGTTTTGTCTCACTTGCAAGCATTGCCTGATAACAAGCATGAGTTTCCCTTAGAAAAAAAAAAAAATATTAAAAAAATTCGGAATTGGCTTTTATTAAGATTCGTTAAGTGACCACAGTAGCATAGATCATATAAACAGCTAGCTGATAAATAAAATCAGCTGAATGGAAAGAAGGGATTTATTAACATATTATATCTAGCCTTATTTGGGGGTTCTTTCCAAACTTTGATTTTAAAAGCTGCTTTCCTTGTCTTAAAGCTGAGCTAATGAAAATAGCTGTTTGAATCATTTAGCCTGTGAGATGTTACATTTTCTCTTCTATTATCAGAGGACTACTGGAGTCACTGTCAGTGACTTTGCAAAGTAGGGTATTGATTCTAATTGAAGAATTTGAAAAGATTCCCTAGGTCCACCCAGCTGTAGGTGTTTTTTCTAATGAGGTGGTCAATGAAAGTGACAATATCGCTTTTGATATTTTTTTTTTCAATTTGTAGATTAACAATTTAAACTTGGAAAAAACCCAAAAGTTTTGGCTTTTGTTTCGTTTGGGTTTCTTTTTTCCCCTCCATGTGGGCCACTGTCATTTGAGTTGCACTTTATTTGCAGGACACCCTATAACATCCAGTCACGCGTTGTTATCTTATCTGATTCTTACAGAATCATAGAATAGTTGAGTTGGAAGAGACCTTTAAAGGTCATCTAGTCCAACCCCCTGCAATGAGCAGGGATATCTTCAACTATGTAGGTTCCACAACGATTCCATTGATGTTCTTCTCCTCAGGCAGGCTTTTACAAGATCAAATGAAGTTAACAGGCAGCAGATTTAAAACAAATTGATTTAGGTATTTCTCCACACAGTGAGAAATTTAAACTCTGCAACTTATGGTTAGAAGATTATATGGATGCCAGAAGTTTACATGGCTTCAATAAAGAAACCATGAAAGAAAATCTCACTTGGAGCTATTAAAAACAGAATTAAATGAAGTTCAGGAAGTCTGAGAATTGTGGATTGCTGGGGCTGGGAGGGTATCAATGAGGTACCATTCTCTGCTTCCGTCTCATTCTCTTCTCAGTGAATTTGCTGTTGGCCAATGTCAGAGAGTTTAAAGAGGGAATTATATAGCTATTTTTATACTGTCAAATACCACACTATTTTTACTTCTGAGCTGTCAATAATTAAATAGGAAAGCTAGTCTTGTGGATAAACAAAATAGTTGCTTTATAAAACTACTTTTAAAGACATTTCTATTTTCTTCCAGTGCCTAATCCTCTTCTACTTCTTGGAATTATTATCAGTTTAGGTATGATCAAGGCACAGATAATAATGATGTATTTTTGAGCTGTTTAGCACAGTATGTGTGGTTTGGGTTTGTTTTTTTTTTTTTTTTTTTCCAATAGTGCTAGGTGATTGAATAGCTAGACTACAGAACTGGTTCTACCTAGTTCATAAGTGTGGTGTAGGAAGAAGCATCAGAACTCCTTGTTTCAGCACTCAGCAGATAATTTGTTATGGGAGGGTTTCACATTTTTAGTCAGTGCTTTAATGGGGATCAGTTAGAGATCTGTGTTGTTTATTGTGCTATAATGTTAGCATACTTGGTCTGGTATGAGTTCATATCAAGAGAGTATGTTTTATTTGTAAGAGTGGAGTGTTGCTCAAGATTTGACACAAGAAAGAACTGATATAGGGCACTTTTCCCAATCAGGAGCTGAAACCAAACATATAAAAGAATAATATATCTAATGTATTTTATGATTTTAGAGGAAGCCTAGTGGCATTTGTACCAGAAGACAATGAATACTTTATCAACAGACAGGCTATACATGAAAATCCATGGCAAAAAAAAATGAGATATACAGATATATAACAGTGATCTTTTTAAAGTGGTGACCCACATTGGCCTATCTCAGCAAGCAAGTTATGGCCCTTGAATACCATGAAGGACTCTTCGTGTTGATGTGCTCACTCTGCCTGCAACGCTGTGGAAGAAGCAGCATGAGGTGCAGAAAAGACTGTATCTTTACGTTTTGCATGTATAACAGTTTTTCATCAAACTCCTGAAATGCCTACTCCAGAATTTTTGTAAAACTGTTACTGGTAAGGACATGAGGCTATGTGAGGCTATGCTTTGGTTTTGGTGGTAAATCTTTTTATTTGTGGGGGTTTTGTGTGTGGTTTTTGTCTTGTCTTTTTTCTTTAATGTCTTCTTGAAAAGTTTGAGAAATAGTATGCCATTGCCCACAGATACTTATTGATTTCAACAGATCTTACCTGTTCCCGGAAGACACTTTGCCGAATTGTGTGTAGTTATATTCAGTAATAAGGTATATGTTATGTCTGATGACGTGACTCATTTTTGACCTCTGTATTTGACTGGTTCAGCATTTGTATCTGTACAAGTGAATATACAAACAGTATGGGGTAGTTCTGTAAGAGCAACTGTTCTGTTCTTAATGTGTACAGGCCTTTCAAAGCTGTGTTCCTTAGGAAACTTGAATCTCACTGTGGTGAGTGTGAGATGCAGAGACTAGTTCCTAGTTCCTGACAAGGTAGACTCATCATAGTAGTTTACTTACTGCTGGGGATCCAAAATAGTTTCATATCTCAGTGTTACTGTGTCCTGGATGTGAGGGTGTATCAAAAGTTATGAATTATCTCTCTGTCTTACCTTTCATGTAACATCTTTTTCCAAATGAAATGCCACTGCAACCTCTTTTACCGATTTTCCACATTCAATTCCAGTTGTTAAAATATAGATTCCAGGTCCCAGTTCTCCTCTTGGGAATTGAATATGTCAGTTTGTTCTTGGCATGACATAGGTGGAAGTCACTTGAGCCATTCACAGAAGAATGGCATCTTTCTGTTGTTATTGCCAGTAAAAAGTTACTGAAGTCTGTGCATGGTGCTTGAGTCTGGCAGTGGATGGTATAATCACAGAATCATCATGGTTGGAAAGGACCTCTGAGATCATTGAGTCCAACCGTACACACACATGGATAAGCAGAATTAATTCCAGGCAAGTTTTGAGAGGCAAGTTGAAAAGAGTTTTTAATGATTTTGCATTAGTTCTTGCCAGAAACCATGACAAGGCTATAGTAAAATATCTTTTTATTTCTGCTTCATGTGAATATGAAAGACACACACTATCAATCTTTAGTAAGTTTATTTCTGAAGGAAGACACTGTTTTGGCTCTCGTGATATGTTACAAAACTTGCAAACTAACAGCCAGTTAAGACGTTTGCTTGGAGGAACTGGTGCTATATATCTGTCTTTCCCTGGATGGGCATGAAATATATAGTAGTAACCAGGTCATCTTATTTTACTCTAACATATGAACTGTTCTCTTCAGTTAAAGCCTAGTAACAGTTGGTCAGTCTCTCTGTGGCAAGCTCCTGGAATACTGCTACCAAGTTTGGAGGTGGTAGTTAACTAGTGGCTTACAGAAGCTCCTCTGCTCTGCTGTGAACTGTGTTGCATGTGGCGTGCACAGGGTAGTTAAGGGCACGGCTCCCACATTCTTCACAGGACTGGTGCTGAGTAAGCAATATTTATATAAACATTAAGATTTCTAAAAAATGTTGTGGAACAAATATTTAGAGTGTCAGATGAAATCTTTGATTTCCCTGATTGGAGGAATTTACATGGCGCCAAGCACTCAGTGTTAAAGAACCAGGTTAGAAAAATACTAGGGTTGGTGTGTTTTCTATAAAACAATTACATTCCTAAAATAGATATGTGCTCTCTCTTGTTTGTACTTTTCTTGTTGTTAAAGTACAAACTGTTTTGCTTTAGCACCTGATACTGCCTTTCACGCATTGCTTGCAGTCCCGATAGAGCTGAAAAAATTAGACCTTTGTCCAAGAATTTTGCTTACTCTTGATTTCCTTCTTCAAATTTAATTAGGTCCAAAGAGTCTGAAACTTTGAAAAGAAAACAGCGACTTATTTGGAGAAGGTGTAGAATATTTGCCCCCTTTTTACCTTGTCCTCCATCCAGGTTTCCCCTGTTAGGCTATCTCAGCTGATGCTGGCTGCCCATTGCAGTCAGTAAAACCATCTGTGGCCATGTACTCGGCCAACTTTCAGTCATCTTGCATTAGCTGGCAGGTAGCGGCTTCTGCTCCAGTGGCCATTTTCTATCATTTCTCTACGTGTCACCTGCGTGCTTGCTTTAGATATTGCACGCGGCCCAGCAGTTGAAGGTTGGCTTGCAGCGTGACTTAAAGTCTTCATGTTCCAACCAACTATATTTTGTCCCCAGCTGTATGGTTCGAGACCTAGTTCTTGCTGAGTTCAAGGGAGATGGAGTGGAAAGGTGCTTTTACAGCACATTTGTGCCTCTCTATATTTTTGAGCTGGCTGGGGACTTATCTAGATCCTGGTTTAGACCAGATTCCAAGGTTTTCTCCAGCTTATGCTAAGCCATACCTTTCTCCAAGGGGTTATTGGAGATGCAGGAGACCCAGCTGTACTCCTGAGGGTCTGCAGTCTTCTGGGATGCCCTGTATTCTAAAACTGGGATGCCCCTTTTATTCAGATCTTTTGAATCTCACATGTTGAGAATGATACTTGCACAGTTGACTTCTGCTTCCTTTCCTGCCTGTGTGTGTGCTTTTAATTCTTTGCTCATGTCATGGGGCATTGATGAACTAGATATATTGTAGTTGGATAAGCTATGTAGCTCACTGTGTGCTTGGAGGAGTTCTAGACAAACAGCCTCATATCCCTTTCTTTACAGGACTGCCCATCATACTCCCTTCATAGCTCATTGGCCCATCTTGAGGTCTCATACTTTGGGATAGAAAAAAAAATAATCAGGGAATGTTGCAAAGATATACAGATATCTGGAATTGTGATGGGCATTTATTTTGTTGGAGGTCTTTTTGGAAACTGTAAAACAGCTACAGGACTTTTTTTTTCTTTTTTTTTCCTTGGTTTCACAGGTAGGTATAGGAAAATCTATACTCCTAGCTGTTTCTTAGCTGTTTTAATTAGAAGGATGATGATCAAATATGAAAGGACTGCATTGCTTTGTGCTGCTCCATTAGTGAGTACAGAATGATACCTGGCTGGCTTCCTTGGCAAGGAGATAGCATTGTCTTCTGTGACACTTCCCTATATGCACATGCACATGCAAGTAGCTAAATCTGCCCAAGGAGGCATGTAGATGGTTTTTTAATATTCCCATTTTTCCTGTACATGTGGAAATTGTCAGCCAGAGGAAATCCTAGAGTACACCATTTTTTAAAATGTTGAAGTTTCTTCACTTTATTCCATGTATTTTAGCCTGTACTAAATTGACCTGAGAACACAAAGGCCCACAGCCACCTTCGAATAATCTTAGCACCATTTATATTCTTCAGTTGTTCCATATTATATCATCTATTCCCAAAGCTCTGACTTAAAGAAACAAAAAATAAAATCCATCCCTCTTTCAAATAATCATGTTTTGCTCACTTACTGCCTGTCACCGTAAAGCAATCCTCAAGCTGTTTCTAGCCTTCCAAGAGGAAGAGGGCTAACGGGCTGTGAATTTCTAACGTTGAAGGCAAGTTACATTTTACCAAAACTTCACAAATGTGAGGTATTCTGGCAATTGATATCTAAAGTATTTTTAATAAAGAACAAATCACATAAAAAGTTCTAAGTGTTAATATCTTCACATGACTGAAGCATTCCTTCTTAAATATAGAATATGTCTTGTACAGGTGCTAATGAAATCAACTTAATGTCATGCATTCATATGCAGCATAGCATCATGCAGGAGAATGGGCATGGGGCTTGCACATGTGGTAGGTATATGAGGTGAAAAAGGTACTGGCATAACTAGTTTGGCTTGGATAGTAATGAAACACAATCACAAACGTGGCAAGTTTTTGCAAAACAAGGCTGTTGTTGCTGTTATTAATACCCAAAGCATGAAACTGTGGGAAGGCTGGATAGACATCAAGCCTTACCTAAATGGGATTTTTGGTTGGGCTGGTGTTCACTGAAATATTGGTTAAGGTTCCTTTGCATCTAATAACAAATGATTTGTTGCATAGGCCTGCCTTGGTCCTTTTAGGCTTTGTCCAAATAGCACGGTGTTCTTTTTGCATGCTTGAATGACCACTTTTTGCAAAGGGGAAAACCCAGGAGCTGAGGTCAGCCATATTTTCAGTTGTCATGGTTAACAGAAAAGTTTCATTTCATGTCTTTTTTATGCCTGAAACGTGAGTCAATTATCAGCTAGGTGTGAGTATGTTTATAAATTGAGTGTTGTAAAAGTAGCTTATGTGGCCTTTCATGATATAAATATGGCCTCCAGGTAACAGAGAGATTTCCAAAGAAACTCAGAGCACAACTGCAGAGTTGTTGTCTCTAGAAGCCACACTACTCCTGAGAGCAAAATGTACCAACTTTGGGAATCAGAAACATCCTTACAAGCCATCGTAAGTCTCTCTAGTGACTTTTACTACTTGCTACCAGCAGAAAGGTTTTAAACTTCCACTGATTGAACCTATGGGGCAGTACAGAGTGACATATGCGTAAGATTTAGGTTTCGAAACTACTGATATTCACATTTAACCAAAACCAGTTTAATTCAATCTTAGAAAAATGAATACAGTGCAAAATTTTTTCTTGTGAGGTAATGTCTTTTCCAAGGTTATATTTTGCATGCAGATCATTGAATACTAATGCTAATACTAATGCATCCTGCCACAACAGTGGAATGAATGTCTGTGTGCTAAAGAAATGCGGTCTGTGCCAGGTGCACTATGGTATCTGTCCTCTATACATCCCCATCCCAGGTTATTCCTCGGCCTGTCCAGATGTGGGGTATGAATGACTGGAAAAGAAGAGGTGGTGCTTAGTAAGCAGAATAGGTCCTGCTCTCTGGTGGCTGTAGCCAAAGGAAACAAACTGGAGTAATTGCCACCAGAGGCATTTTACAGTAGATCTGCGTTTTTATTGATGTTGTTATTAAACCGCTATAAATGTTGTAAGCTGCTGTTGGAGATGAAATTACCCCTTCCCCCAACTTCTCAGTTGCTGTCTGTCACTAAATGCTATTAAGTTTATCATCTAGCAAAATCAGACAATGCAGGAAGCAGTCTGAATGTTAATGTTAACCTATAATAGGTTTTAAATAGCTATAAAGAAAAACTAGACTGCAGTGGGACAGGAAGGCTAGTTTACCTTAACATAAAATAAAGGAGGACATGTTGACCTGATTTACTTAAATGTAGCTATTATGTGCTCTTTAGGGAGGAAACTGGTCTACCAAAGCTTACAGAGGCAGGAAAAATGTCCTTTACATCACTTCATACAAATGACATAGAGGTTCTTGCTTTAATTAAAGAACAAATCCATAGGTGCTGCATGTATATATTAATGCAGATGTCACCCTGACTACTTTTTATATTAATTCATCCTAGAATAACAATAGAGCTGTAAAAAAGAGTGTTCTGAAATGTGCTACATCTTGTTTGGCTTTGAGTGTAGTGCTTTTTTTTTTTTTTTTGACAAGTCCAATATGAATTACATTTGCAATGGAAACATGAGAGGAATGAAAATGAATCATCTGTCATTTGGGACTTCCCATGCTGTCTGGGCTGGCCTAAAACTTTCACAAAAGTTTGTGGAAAAGTCATGCGTGAGCCCAACTCACTTCCTCCACCTTTCTCCATGTGTGCTTCCAAGCTCTTCTCAGCCAGCAGCTCCCGGCATGCTCTTTGTGCCAGCACTTGAAATGCAACCACAACAGAAAGTCTGTAGGTCCCTTAATGTGCAGGGAGGTGGAACCAAACTGTATAGGGAAGTCGAGAACAGGTCACACAGATATGCGGTGAAAGCCCAGTGCAGAAGGAGAAAATAGTCTAGTTTTCTATGGTTGCACTGAAATTTTGGGAAGGGTCATGTTTAATGACATTTCTGCTCAAAACAAATGCTCAGAACCATTATAACATGATTTTTTTCAAGGCATTATTGTAGACTGGGAGAGGGTTGGTTACTGGCAGCCTTCAATCTCTTAAAGCTCTGGAAATCTAGGCTGGGTCTGGGCATTTGCTTTGTTGGGGTCTGCTTGGCAGATGTATGCACGTTTTGTTAAGACAGAATTTTACTTTTTCTTTCTGTACATCGTGAAAAACTAAAACCTGTAGATCTAAAATTTTAATCACAGTTCTAATACGTTGTATCAAACTAATTAAACAATTGAGTGCTTACTCATGCTAACCAGTCTTGCAACATTCTTTAGGCATTTCTAAGAATTCAGTTAATTGATTAATTTTTTCTTTTAAAAAATCAAGTTAAAAAATTTACTGTGATAAATCAGGCATATTGTTTGGGTTATTCTCCTAAAAGGATAATCATGTTATTACCTACAGTCTCAAACAAAGCTTCTGAACCAATTTTAATTATTTATTCACAATTGTATTCTTCCTGAAAGATAAAGCTTTTCAATCCCTATTTAGCTAATCAGCTTCCCTATTTTTGTGCTGGTGGAAGTGTCAGGCATTGCATACAACACACTAGCTTCCCTATTTTTAGTAACAAGATGCTAAATTCAGTGTTTGTGTATCTGGATTAAATTCAGGATCTGTGATATAAGGAGGTACGGCTCGATGGTTTAATTGTCTCTTCTGGCCTGTGACATAGGTACAATCCTCCTTAGATTTTTGTGTGTGGTCACAATAGCCCACACAGGGATTTGGGAACCTGCTGGAGCAGTTGATCTCAGGGTCTGTGTCTTCTAACCTGGGGAGGCCTTACTGTTTCTTGAGAGGTACAGATTAATGAGTGATTAGACTCTAATTTAGACTCTTAGCTTTAAAATTAATATGAAACAAAGATTATGCAGAAAACAAAAGGGGTAATTTCTAGTTTTGTAGGACTTCTGAACTTAAAAGACATTTAAAAAGATTATGCGATTCTCTCTGGGCTTGTTGCATCTTTCCAGTGTTCTTTCTGCTGCCTTTGCTGCTGAGCTCTATGTATGTTCATACATACCCACATGCAAGGCAAAAATCGCTCTGGCAGACAGCACCAAGAAAGACACATATTTACATTTGGATTGTAATTTAAAATGTTTGTTTACTCTTTATCTTTAGATAGATAGTGAGGCCAACCTTGAAGCGGGGTTAGATATTGAATGATATTGACACATACGACCTTTTGTTTTACTAGCTTAAAAATGTAGGCATGTTTTTCCAAGTGCTAGCAAAATGTAAGCAGGACTAAATGTATACTTGGGATTACATACAAAGCAAATTTTATTCACTCAAACCTACAAAGGGAAGAATGGAGCAAAAAAGTTCCAAGAGTTTTGTTCCTAAATCTGTGAAATTTTGAAAAATTCATTTTGGGAAGATAAAAGATACAGAGCCTCTAAAACTGTAATAATTCAGATAATTTGTTAGCAGTGACCAGTAAATAAGGGTGGTAGAATTTTAGTGGTAGATTAATCCATAAATAGTCTGATTCTAAAAAAATCTCCCAAAGGGATGCCATTAAGGTCAATGGAGTCAGACAGTCAAGGAAACTCAGACAAGCCAGTGTTTGTTTTCAATTACGTTGACATGAATCGGGATTAACTCCATTGAAGTGAATAGTTTAGTACTGGTAATATGCCATAGCAAAGCTTCACTCACTGAGAGTCGGTCAGTCTTCATATCACTCTGCTGATTTCACTTGGCTTGATACAGGTTCCTATTGCTTTGTAAAAGGTTGTCTATATCAGATACTTTCACCAAGAAAAGCATGGCATGGGCAAATTGCTGACAATTTTTGTGTTTTTAAAAAAGCATCTTCATGGTAAAAATAAAACAATGTAACTAAATAGAATGGTATTAGTGCAAAATTAATGCTGATACCACAAAGAAACATAAACTCTTAAGTATTTTTATTAAATTTAAAATGTTAGAAAGTAATTGTCAGGGAGCTTGGGTTTTGACAGTGTACATAATATATGTATTGGTATACAAATATACCTCTACCTGTGTTTAAAATACTAATGGTTTGAGTGTTTAATGCAATGTCTGATGTTAAATAATCTGCTCAATATGTTTGTTTTTGAAATCAAATTATTTAAAATTGCAGGTTGTATGTTTTTAATTATTCACTAAGTGAATAATTCTTCAGATCAGTGACAATTTTTGGTGAAATAGAGCATGTTTCAGGTTGGGATATTCCCTCTGGCTCCTTAGTGATGCTGCTCCAAGTGTCAAGAAAGCTTGGGAAGTGGTGGGAGAAAATAAAGGGAATCTGTAAGGCAGAAAGAAAAGTGGATGAGGAAAACGTTATTTGACCTGATTTCTCACATATGTAGTTGGTAGTAAATGTGGTTTTGAAAAAATATGGCCATGTACAACTCTGACAATGGGTGAAATGTTTTGTTTTTTTATTTTTCTTTGCAATGGAGTCAGAGAAAAGCCAAATTACTTATTTATATAGCTGTATTACAACAAAAAAGAACTCTTGCATATTTCAGGTGTCCACTAAGAGAAAACAGTAATAAAAAGAGCAATGACAAAATGCTCAAGAAAGAAACATCAGGCATTTCACAGTTAATTTCACTGCTGAGCCCTTCAGCAGTCTATGAAATGTCTATTTTCTAACTGAAATGAACAAATTAGACTATATAAATCAATTAGTTATGTGTTTTCTTCATTCCAAGAGCCCATTTCCGGGCTGAAATAAATAACAGATCTATGTATACTTTTGGTCACTTACTAACAAATTTATATGCCAGATGTTTGCTTCTGATAATTAAAAGTGGTAATAATCTCCTGTGTGTGAATTTATGGAAATTTTTTTTCAGTCTGCAGTTTATCAGTTCTTATTATTGTATTTGCTTTAATTTGCTTTCTGTAAGTTACTTTTGAACAAATGTACAGCAAACTCATGAAAAACTATGAGAACCAAAATGAAACAACCTGAAATATCTTGAAATTAATTGTACAATTTGTTTCAGAATCTGGGTGGATGAGAAGAAAAGTGATGTGTTTATTTCCATTTTTAATATTTAGGAATAATACTTCTTTGTGAAACTTAAATAGACACTGGTGTGATAGAAAACTTGACTGCTCAGTTCAGTAAGATTACTTTAGTAATTAAGATCAGTTGATAAGATTAAAAAAATTGTATAGTTTAAATCTATTTTTAGCTTTCTTGTGAACTGTTAGAAGATTTCTTGATTGAAATTGTTAACTTTACTACAGTGGTAAAATGGAAATTAGTTGGGTTGTTATAGATTTTATTTTTTAGAATACTTGCACTTTATTAGTTTTTCACTGGGTAATGTGATGCCTTTTTAAAATTTATATCAAAATGAGATTCACACAGAACTCCCCAACTTAAAGCTGTTGCGGAGGACAAGCATTTAATTGGCAAAAGTTTATTTTCAAAAGTTAGCAACTTTTAAAAATACTCTATCCACTTTGATGGACTTAGAGTAGAATAGTACAGGCTTCCTGGGGCAGACATACCTCCAGCTGTAGACTTTCTTCAGTCTGCAGGGAAATGATTGCCCTTCAGAAGTCCAGTAAAAGCTCAGCATAGCATAGCTTTTTCCAGAAAAAGGTTGTCTGAGGAGACAAAATTCGAGTAATAATATTTGTGATTTTAGTGCATTCTTTCTTTAAGATAGTAGAAGAGAAAGCAGACATTAAAAAAAGAAAACGGATTTGGGGTGTATTGCTGGAACTACTTCTGCCTTACTCAGTCTGATGCCCTGCTTCTTTTGCCTGCTAAGAAAAGGTGGCTCTGCTTTCCACAGTGGAGACTTCCTGTATCTATTTCCAAATTGTGGAATTGTGAATATCAAATGGAAACTGAACTCAAACCATTGACCAATTTAGGCTGGAAGGCACCACAGGACATCTTTTGGTCCAAGCCCTGTCAAAGAGGAGCTGACTTTGTGGTTAAATGCAATTTAGAAGTCAAGTGCAGTTCCCTGGGGTCTTTTCCAAGAGAATCTTGAATAGGTCCAAGGATGGAAGTTTCATAGCAAGGCAGCTTGTCCCAGTACAGGACATCGTTTCTGTAAGAGGTGGATTTTTTTTCCCCTGATATCTCGTAGTAATGTCCTCTTTGCCCCTTGCAACTTGGGTCTGTTGGCTTCTTGTCCTCTGAAAAGAGTCTGTCCCTGTTTTCTTGTACCTGGCACACTCCTTTGGCTGCCACAAAGTGACTGTACTTGTACCATTTTCCCTTCTGACTGCTTGCATTGGGAAGGATGGTGAAGGTTTAGTGAGTTAATGTCTGCACAGTGTTATGAATGTCTGCAGTACTTCATAAATACAGATTAATTAGTTGCTGTGTCGGTCATCTTGCTGTGGTAATTTGATATTACTCTTGAAACAGCTATTCTTTAGACATGAATTCCAGACTAACGTGAGATGGGAAGAAATGTAACATACCTTCCTGTGTAAAATGGAAAGCACACAGCAGCAGCCACGCATCAACATCAAATTGTTCCGCTGCCAGCATTGTGTATATCGCTACTCCGTAAATTATTTTACACTTCCATCCCAAATCTTTCGTACCCCTGGAGCTGTTGCTGAATCTTTTCCAATTATCCAGAACCTTGTAACTTAATACACCCAAGTTGTAAAAAATGGCTGTAAAATGCAGGTTTAATAAAGAATTACATAAATAAGGAGAAGTGAAAGGTGGCTGAAACTTGATATTCTGGCTAGACACTAGAAAAGATGCTGGAATTCAGTTTGGTAATGAGTTTGTAGACTGAGATTAGCAAAACCATTTCCCAGACACTCTGGGAAAGCAAACTCATTTAGCCATTAGGAGTGTTATGGCTGCTGAAGTAAAAACATGGATGTCGGTGACTGGAAAAACAACTTCTTATGGCTAATGATCTGAATGTTAGAGCTGTTAAACATGCACAGTATATATGAAAAGGTGGAATATTACTTTCTCTTACTTTTTGCCTCTCCATTTAGTATACATTTGTTAAAATGTTAATTAAATTGCAATGCACTGCTCCTATAACATTAGCAGATATAAAAGCAGTGAAACACTTTTGCCAGACTGTAACAACTGCAGCCAAAAGTTACATTTACTGTACACAGGCGTTTTCCGGTGTCGGAACTTTATTTTATACATATCAAAAATTGAGTACTGAATTCAGTCTCTTTACATTGTATTTGGATACAAGCATCCAAAATCAAGAAAGGAACTGAGACTTGCCTGAAAGTTGTGCTGACCTAACTCCTACAGGATATTGAAAAATCAGAATTTTCAGGGTATGAATAACTCTGATGTTTCAATCCTGGTTTTCTTCCAGAACTGGAAAGAGAAGTCAAGAGTAGGTTTTGATCTACTAACTTCCTCAAATAATGTGTTCAATTTTGTTTTCCTTGCATGCTGCCCAGCACTCATAAGACTGACTCTCCACCAGTTTGGAAAGGTGGAATTTCCAGTCTCTGAGACAGGAAAAAAAAAAAAAAAAACACGGAAAAGATGTCTGAAACCATCATAACAACAATGAAAACATTTCTTTTCCACCAGAAGTCTTAATGCTCCCACCTTCATCAGCTCAGAACCTGGAAGGCTCTTTAAGCATGATTACCTCTAGGACTTCTGCGTTTCTGGCCCTGAACTTTGTGGAAGAGTTACCCCAAGGGTTCATCACCCCAGTCTGGACGCTTACGGCCTTCAGATTCCCTACAGTGATCTGTGACATTTTAATGACCTGATGCCACCAGCAAGGCAGTCTGTATAGCAAAACTGTCAGGAAGGTTGAGGGCAAGTCTGGCAGAGGTTAAGGACCCTAAGAGTCCTTGGCTCTTTAATTCCACGGTCCTCTAAGTGGTGATGCTGACTTAGAGCTGTGAACCTAAAAGAAGCTTAGAGACTCCTATTTCTGGCTTACTAAGGAAACTAGCAGATAATCAGGCAAGCTGCTGATATTCCTCCACCTTTGTTTTATTCTTTTTATTTATTAGTTCTTTAAAAAATATTTTTTCCACACAATTCTTCATAACAAGACTGTGAATACTTGTCTGTAGGTAAGGCTATGAAGAAAAATTTGAGATGCACTGCTTTTCTTTGTAGACATGGTCTGAAGTCCTTTTTAGCTGCAATGTACAGCAGGCATGTACATTTCTTCTATGTCAGCATGAAAGGAAGGATGTTGGCCATGATTCCTATGTTAATCTGCGGTTAAGTGACTCTGGTTTTCTTATTAGCTTTACAGTCTGTGATCTAGCCATGCCTCCCATTGAAGAATTACAGGTGTGTTTTGATTCATCCCCATTTCCCATTTGTAGGAGTTATTTGATACACGATACTATACTTTCCTCTTTAGTCCCTTTATGTATTAATTTGTTACATTCTTTACTTTTTGAATAGGAACAATCAAAATGGCCATTCCCTAATTTTTCACAACTATACAGAGTACAATATAATACGTGTTTGTGATAAGACTACATTAATGTCTTGATTTTTATTCTTAAGGATTTTATTCTAAAATTAATCTCTGGATTTGAAAACGTGTGATCCGCAGCCAAAAAATGTGTTTTGCCGTCTGGATAAAATAACTCAAACCTTGAAATGTCATAGTTGAAATAGTGTACTTGTCTCTTCTCATTTTCTGGAGAATCAAATACTGGCTTTAGTCCAAATGAAAATGAATTTGCTTTTGCACAAATTTGTGACATATTTTGATGTGATTATCTAAGTAAGTCTTGCAGTGGGACTGCTCACCTTCAGGGCTAAAATCAGGGCGGATTGATATCTATTGGGAGATTTGTAAGGTATGCCAGCATCAATCCCTTCCTCGTTATTTCTGGCTCCAGAACTGATAGATTTTTTTCCTGTCAAATGCAAAAGAAACTTGAATACAGTGCTGAAGTTAATGGATCTGTGCCAGCTTAACAGCAGCTGAAGCTCTGGCATAGATTTTACCTAAAAATGCAAAAAGCATGGATGAAGACAGGATTTGTTTTGCTAAATATAGTCTGCCTTGAGAGTTTTAGGTCTAAATTTCTGTTTAGGCCATGTAGCAAAAGTAACAGGATGCAATTTTTTTTTTGCCAAAACTATCCACTGAAATCAATAAGCATTTCTAATATTCAAGATACACAATACCAAATACCTTTGATTTTACGTTAAGGTAAATTTCTAGAAAGAGGAGCACTGCTTCTAGGCAGCAACATCTATGTATCTGTAGATACATATACTTGCCTGTATAAAGAGGTATGCCTGTGTGAGACGTCCTCCTACAGACTTTCACATGTGTATAAAAGACTTCCAGCTTATGCACAGATAGATGTGATTTGTAAATGCTGAGATACAGAACTGAAATAACAGAATTTTCATTATGGGCAGTTTTATCACATCTCTTAACATAAAATTTCAAAAACAAGTGCTAATGTTGAAACTGGCTATTAACCAAAATGTTTGCTGTCAAATTAAGTGTTCCCATCTGAGATGATAAATGGAGGCTACATGGCTATAAGCTGTGGCTTATAAAAAATAATTCCTTGACATCTGGCTCTAACATCTGGTTTTATAATTGATGCTCCAAAGTAAATGGAATATGTACTTCAAACGTTTGTTTTTAATGTTCAAAAGTGTGTATTTCTGCATTGTGTAACTATCATAGTTACAGAAGTCTGAAAGAACAGACTTCACACGAATACCTGCTCTTATAAGCCCATTTAAATAGTAGTGCTCTACCATTTAACACTGGGCAGCACCAAGCAATGTCCAGGGAGAAACAGGAGGGGGTGATTTTAGCACCTGTTCAATGTCTGCCAGTACAATACTTAAGGGACTTTTTCTACTCAGGATTTAAAAAAAAAAAAAAAAAGGCTGATAGTTTTTTTCATGACTGTTACCATTTTATTTCTGTGCATTTCAGCTAAAGACAATACGCAAATCTGTGTCAGAAGGTTGTCCAGGTCACTAGGCAGTAAGAGATTGTTACTTTGCTTTTTTGCCTTTTTATTGCCAGCATCTTTAAAATTGTGAGCAATTTTAAAGCTTCAAAATGGTCTTGCAACTTGGCAGCACTTGCATGCAGGACTTCTGTGGACTAGACTTAGGCACTAATCACTTACCTTCCTTCATGACTTCTTCAGAATAGGTTCTGCAAACCACATGCCAGCTCGTGGTGCATTTGCTAAATGTTTTAGTTCACTGTGGTACAGATGAAGAGTTCTCATGGTGTGTTTAAGCATTAATATTATTATTAATATTGCTGTATTTTTTTCTATATTACAATAGCTCCTTAAAGACCAACTCCCCAAATGTATGTGAATGTGTAGGGAGATCCACTACCTTGAAGAGTTTATAGGGAAAGCAGAAAAAGAAAGATAAAACACAAGAACAAAGTTCTTGTTCCAACACATACAGATACACATACTTTCCATTCCTCTTTTTTCCCAGTTAGTTATCACTGCATTTAAAGGTTATTTGGAAGAATAAAAATGGATTTAATTTACACATGTACATCACTTCTAAATATATTTTTCTACGCAGGACACGCCTAATCTGTTTATTTGTCACTGGGTTTCAGACAGAGGCCTGCAAGAAGTTGGAATTAAAGAATGAAGACATTCTGAGGTCAGTTTAGGAACAATTTTTTTAATGCTTCAGAGGCGACACGTGAAGAGTGAGAAAGAAGCAATGCTTTCTTGATGTCCTCTTCCTGTCATCTTTGATTTTAGGACTTGCATTATTCATAGTATCCCTGATTAAAAAAGGAACAAAAAAAGGCTGAGGAGAAAGGTAAGGCCAAAGGGGGCTGCCGAACCAGAACACAGCTGGTAGATGTAATAATGTAGGAACCCTGAATGCTGTGGCACTGCACGTACCACAGAGAAGCAGCAGTGGGCAAGCCGTGCTGCTGCTGCCTAGCATGCTCTGTGACACAAGCTTGTTTTATCAGGATTTTGTGGGAGAGTATGTCCATACCTATAGATTTTAAATGGTGAAGACCTGCCAAGACATCAGTGCTATTATTTGCAGTCCTATAAGGTGGTGATGTTTAAAACATTGGACATTTTATTGTTGGATTGGTATGGGATCGATCAAAAGTCTGCATTCAGTATCAATATGTACATCCTTTAAATAACTTTTTTTCTCCTTGTAACCAGACAATGTTTTCCCAAGTTTTTAGTGACTAGGTTTTTACACTGCTCAGCCTGTGCTATAAATTTTGCTAGTTTGAGATATATTAACTTGAAACTGGGAAGATTGTGTCCTCTCCCCCTCCCTGTTCCTAAGATCTTGTTGCCAGCAAAATGTCATCTCAGTGGTGAAATAAGTCCTGTTGTTACCTTTGTTTGCATCTTTATTTGCCTGGTATAGATATTTCAGCAAGTTGTCTCTCAATGAGGAAGTCTCCTGGCATAGATTTGTTGGCCAACTTATTCTGTAATGTAGATATGCTTTAACCCATTCTATTTTCCAACAATAAAATTGGCCACATTTTGAGATCATGTTAAAAATATCATGAGTGCTCACACTGGGAGACATATGTATTATAGATTAGTAAGCTTTTGTGTTTTCCTGTGTCAATTCCTCATCTTTGAATGTTTATTTGATCATATATTGAAAAGCTTACTTTTTAAAAACTAAGCAGGGTTCTTAGTAGTACTGAGATTTATCTCATAAAAGTCTACATGCTGTTAGTTATGTGGATTTATGGGAAGTAGCTTGATACTGAGGAAGATCTGTAAGTCAAGAAAAAAATGGACAGGACATACATGAGGATTTCATTTCAGTGGGATTGGACAGTGTTTTTTCTGATAGGTCCTTCCCCAGCTCCACAAACCAACCCAACAAATCAAAGGACTTTTCAGGATTTCCACTAAATGTTGTGCTTCTACTAAGAACGATTTATATCCTTTGAGTTTTCCAGTGATTATGCTCTTCCCTTGTTGACTTTTATATTTTTGGCTTCTTCAGTTCACCTAAAAGCAGGGCTGGAAAAAAAGGGATGGTTTCAGAGAGTTTAACAAGGAAAGTGCTCTGTTGTGCTGCCAGCAGCTCTGAATAGTAGATATTGTTTCCCAGCTGTATGAAATATATACATTTTATTTTATAGTACACAAAGAGAAATTTTTCATAGCTTTGCAGACAGACCAATTAAACGCAGTTCAGACTTGCTGGGTCAAGGATGGAGGTTATATGTTGCTGTCAAAGTCTTACTGGGATTGACAAAAGCACTTCCTGAAGTTTTCTTTCTACTGAGGAAAGAAAGACCTTCCCTGAACAAATTTCAGTTGCTTTACATTTATCAGGGTGATTATTTAGGATGAAATGTTAAATATCCCTAAAAAAAAAACCCAAAAGCTGAAATATTGCATTGAACTGGTGCCTTGTCTGCCAGACAAAACTGGTTATTACAAAGTGAAAGTGCAGGAAGTCCTTAGTAAGTAATTATAGAATAACCTGCCTATAAGTAACGAGTCCTTAATCCTTATTTCTTGGAGATGATTGAAGAATGCAGAAGAATAGAAAGCATCCCCTTTTTGTGTGTGTGTGGTTTTTTTTTCTTTCTTTTTGTTTTGTTTTAAAATCCCATGTAAAGCTGACCTTATTCTCTATGGGTTGTTTTTGAAAGATCACCTTTGCTAGGATTATTGCAGAATGTGCATCTTTTAAAATGGTTGTGCTGCTTGGATATATAATAGGTCAGTCTAGATAGCAGGATCTTTCCAGTAAACTTCAAATGAATAGTGCTACTTCTTTTTAGCAGAGTGTTGCCTTCAGGTGCAGGAGTACAGAATAATGACTGCTGTCTATTTTAAGAGAGAGGCTAAAGAAAAGATCTATTTTTATTGATAATGTGATTATAAATTTCAAATTTACAGAGTTTCAAATCCTAATTTAAATAGTAAGTACAATAGGTGAAGTATGTGTTGCAGGAAGAATTACATTCCAGTTGCATGTCAAGATCTTTCTAATCACCGCCCTCTCATCTCCAGTTTTTGGTCATATTTTCTTATTTTCTTTCCCTAGTAAATCTAAAATCTCTTTTCATAGTTGGTTCTTTAATCCAAAGTATAGCTGACTATAAATTTTGAAGAGTCTCGTTTGCTTACAGTTCATGTAATATGCAACCAATGCACAAGGAAATATAAATTATTTTGGTAATAATCTGGCCTTCCTACCTCCCTGTTTAATCCAGTAGACCATATGTGTAATTTTCTCTAAAGTCAATCCAAGAATATTTCAGAAAAAGAGACAAGGAGTTCATAAAGTATCATAAGACCTTGACTTCAAAATTATTTTCAAATTAGTCCAGTTCAGAACATAATAATCATGACAGGTTTCATCTGTCTACCATGAACTCTAGAATAGGGGAACAAAAAGCTAATTTTTCTGGTGGATTTTAAAACCCAAAACCCCTTACTTGTGTGCATAGTTCAGTGTGTGAATAAGTATTATTCTGCCTTTCAAATTGCTGAGGTTTTAGGTTGACAGCTGCAATCTATTATTTATTGCTTTCATTAAATATTGCAAGTTTATTTTACTATTGTAGTGAATTATTTGTTTAACTTACAATCTTATTTCCTCTTAGGGTAATATGCAGGAAAACCCACTGCATTTCTCTGCAACCAGGCAGTGATTCTGCATGTCTTAAATCCAAATTTTTTGCTTCAGTTGCAAAACTATCTTTCGTAAGTTACGGCTTTATCTTAATATTTTAGATGCCTGTTTCACCCAAAGGGAAGAACTGGTGTTATGATATGTACACAAGTCCTTAGGGAGTTGTTTTAATATCATATGCTGAAATCACAAGTATAAACAATTTCTGCTATAAATTAAACTCCATGTATAATCATGTACAAAATATTGTTATCTGATAGAATCAAGAGTGATAAAGGGATAAGCAGCAGAAAATAATAGCAAGTGATTAACATTGTGGGGGGAAGAGGCTTATGGGAAATCTGCAAGCAGTGTGGTCAACCTGAATGAGCTGGATAAGTAACTTTAAAATGGCTTTTTCACAAATAGAAGATAAGGAAATTGTGCACTCATTTAATATCTGTCTCTCTATATATTTATACTTTCTCTAAGCAGTCTCAAATAACTAGTTCCTGAAGTTGCTAGGTAAGACGTGTAGAATCTCAGTACTTAAATAACTTTAACTATCCTCTTAGAAAAAAATGACATTATTGAAAAGACTGTTCAAACTACATGCAATATAGTTTTAGGTGGCTCAAGGAACAGATTATTTCCTGTGAGTTCAGCTGTTTTTAGGGTATACATCAACTCATTGGCCCTTAAGGTAATTAAAATTCTAAAGCTTTTCCTTTTAATTTAAGAAAAGAATATGTACTTTTCTGAAGTATTACAGTATTACACTGAAAAATTTTACAGTTGGGTCTGGTCTATCTCTGTGTAAAGCACCTAATAGATCAGAGCTCTGACTCTCATGAATAACTTTGGGCATTACCACGCTGAGAATAAATAATAACAGACCTTCCATCTACACAATGCTATTTTTATTCCTAATCTTACTCTATGTATTCTATTATTCTTTCATGTTATCTGTATCTTATTGAAACATCATGATTGGATTTTTCCTGTCTTTGTGTGTAGAACAGAGAGGGAAGAAATCTTTCAGGAACTGGCTGTTGCTTCCTTCAAGGCTAATTAAAGCCCTGAGAATAACAGGAGTTGAAGACGCTTAGGGGGACACCACTATCACACAATTGATTTAACATCTAAAGCTACATCTGTATTGCTGTCTTACTGTAAACATTATGGTCATTTCCCAGGAAGCTTTCCCCATGAAGGTTATCGGGCTATGCCTCAGAGAAGTTACTTTTGGAACAGCCGCATCCCTGAGTGTTTTGGAGAACTTCCAATGACAGCTTCTGAGCCCATCCTTAGGCTCAGTGTGAGTACTGCTTGCATATTGCCTTTGCTGGCAATATAGGTATAACACCAGCTGAGAATTAGAGTCTTTTCCCAAATATGCTTACAACCCTGTGCACAGAGCAGGGAGTTGACAGAGACATGCCTGAGAAGAAGTGCTCAGGGGACTTTCCTTTGAAAGTTTGTTTTTCTCCTCGAGAAGTGCAGTTCACTAATCAAAACCGTTTACAAAAAGAAGTTTTTTGTAGTTTATTTTGTCCTTTGGATGTCCAAACTGATGATAATGGAGACACCAGTTCAAAGCGGAAGCACCAGTTTTCAAAATGAGCTGATGAAATTTGTATTAACTTAAACCAATATCTCTGTTTACAGTGATGTTTTAATTCATCATAATTTAATATAATAATAATTTCATCATAATTGTCTAGATTTAGAGTTTTATGAATGGAAAAGGAAGAAGTCTTGAATCTAAGAGATTCAAGGAGAAAAATGCCATCACTGTCTGCCTTGGGCTGGCCAAGCTGAAGCCACATTCCCATCTTCCCTTTCATGACACAGGTAGCAGTAAGGGGGGCTGATGCAGGGTTGCCTATTTAACCATTAGCAACTTAAAATCCACCCTGCTGGCTCAGCTTTCCTTTCTCTCTCACCCGACTGCAGCTGCTTCACCTGCACTTTTTCTCCCACCATGTGAAGTGCAGTTTGTTTTTATTTATAACCCTCCCTGGAACATAAAGCAATGTCCGTTGGAAACCAAAGCAGCTCAAGCTCCTTTGTAAGAACCCCTGAACATTTCCCTTTTGGACTCAATTAGAAAGTTGTAGTTTTCCATTTTAACTAAAAAGGCTCTATAGGGAACAGTCCTACATCTGCATATGAGTCCATACAAATCTTTTCTTTCTTTAACTTCCGTTGTTCTCATTCTGTTTTGCTAAGGCACTTTAGTCTCCACGTTTTTCTAAAAGAGGGATTCATGAAGATGACGGTAGGCACTCCTGAGCGTAGAGCAGAGGGGTAGAATCACCNTGAGATGGAAAATAGGCATCTAGAAATGAAAAAGTTTCTCTTGGTCGATTAGTACATCCACAGTCAAAGGATCTGCTTCTTGTCTTTGATTTTTTTACTATTCAACACGTTGAAAAAGTGGTAGCTAAATATTTTGGAAAAATTGTAAGAGACCATGACCTGCACACACTGAACAAGAGCACATGAGGATGTATTAATTGTTGAATGAACAGAATTTTTAGAAAATTGAGATTAATCTGGAAGGGAGTGTATAATCTTAGGCCATCCAAATAGGTGGTGTAGTATTAAGTGACCAACAGCAGAGCTGCAAAATCCTGAGTCTTTTGTGTTGTAGTTGAAAATATTTGACAGATTGAGCTAGAAACAGATTCCAAAAGGAAAATTAGTTTTGGTGCTACCTTGAATTAGATTTGCTCGTGAATAATTATAAAAATAATAAGACACCTGAAGAATAATCAGTCCAAAAACAAGGGTACTTTTTGTCCAAAAATATTCTAATTGCCTGAATTCTTTTGGTTTAGCTGGTGTCTGATTTTTTTTCCTTCCTTTTTATTTCCTTTCTTTCATTTTTCTACTGTAACATATAAGAAAGGAAGGGCTTGAAGAACAAGCTAAAGACAACAAGGCCTGGAAAAGCATAACTATAATTTTTAAAACTAATTTTCTTTCTTAGAAATATTTGGTTTTGAAAGAAGAAGAAACATCTGAAAATACTTGAACGGCATATATGTGATGATTCAATGTAAGTAATGTAATTGAGTTTACTGTTGCTTTTTTTGTGTTGTGAAATTCTCAGACTTTATAAAAATGCACTTGCATCTATTTTAGGATGATTACAAGAGTGATGCTTGGTGTAATCCTATTTAATTAAAACAAATAAAAAGCTAAACAAAATGTAAGCTTTAAAATTTACAGTCCCAAAGTTGGGAAAAATTTCAAGGGTGGTTTTTTATTTATTGTTTTGGGGCTTGGAGTGGGGGGGAAAGGGGATGTTGGTGTTTTTTATGGTTTTGTTCTGAAAGTTTCCTGCTACAGCATAAAGAGAAGTGCTTGTTCAGAGGAATGATTGATATTGTGACTGCTTGAGTCCATATAATAGTACTAGAAATATTTAATTATATTCTCAAGCAGTTCTGGGAACAGAGGGTTTTAGTTTGTGTTCTCGTAATGCCCTTGCCCATAAAACAGTGCTGTGGCAGCTGGAAAAAGAACCTGGAATTAAGGGTCAGTCTCTCCTGTATTGATTTGCCACAGGGAGGCACACTTCTCTTCAGGTTGTGCCTCCTCTGCAAAATAATAAAAAGCATGGTTCTTTTGTGTTTTAAAACCCAATGAGTGTATGTCTTCATTGCAGTTGTTTTTCCTAAATTTACAGCTACCTGAATGCAGTCCCCAACTCTGCTCTGCTGGAATATGTATATTCATCAGTTTGGTGTCACAAGAACATGTATTTTGCAGTGGGAGACTGAATTAATGTTAACTTTCTTATGCAAATACACTTTCCTTTTAGTATTCCTGAAACAAGCAATGTGATTTTTTCTCTCCCCGCCCCCCCCTAGAAAAAAGCAAAAGGCAAATACCAATACCATCCCTAAGAAAACTTCCTGCTATCACGAAGGGAAAAATCTGTATATGCTTGATGACTAGTTATCCTAGCAGTTTTCTTAGGCTGAAATATAGTAGCTATATACAAAGAAGAATTACTTAAGTAAATAAAATGGGTTTATTTCAATAATTTTGGCGTGTATAGCTGTATTATGAATAATCTCAGAAGTATAAAGACACTCAATCTTTATAATCTATTTAAATATATCCTTTTTGATGTGCAAAAAATTAATCATAGGGAATCTAAGTTGTAGTGTGAGTATGTGGAGAGAGTTACAGAACACTTCCTTAAACATTTCCTATTGTTTTTATTCTTTTTTTTAATAAAGGTGTTGTAGTGAGAAAATGTTCTAATGTCTGTCTCCTAATCAGGATATCCTACTGTATTTGAAATGCTGCAGTTCAGTTTACAGCTGGTGTAATACTTATATCTTGCCAGGAGGTTATTTTATCATCCGGTCTTGTTAAGTGCTTTGAGTTGCTTTATGGAAAAATGGCTAAGATTCATTAACATATTAGCTTTTATTATTGTTCTTTAAGTTCTATTATTTTTTCTCTCTTGAGAAAAAAAAAATATGCAATTTTGGTGGCAAAATGCTGTGAAGAGATTGAAATATTTAATTTTAGCGTGAAATTCTAAGGCTCTTATTTTTTAATATATATAAAAATGAAAATGATCTATTTAAAACTGTACCACTACTGTGCTTTCAAAATCCATTATACAAAACTATCTCAGTAGTCATTACAGTATGAGTATGTATGTGTCATGTCATTACTGAGTATGAAAGTAGTAGCACAGACGGGAAACATCCTTTTCAGTGTTGGGGTTATTTTAGCATAGGCTAGATTGAGGATAACTTCATGTTATGTGAGTGATGAAAAAATCCTTGTTTTGTGTTATTATCATTATGGTGCAGTGACAGTTAAAGAAAATGTTAATTCTATGAGGGTAGGAACTAGTGTATTTGGAAAATAAGCTATGAGATGGTCAAGCTTTTTCAGGTTTATCCTATGTGATCCATTGCTTAATTTTTATTGATGTCTTAGCTGAAAAAATCAATTATTTCAAAATCATTAAATGCTTATGGTGTTTTTAAAAGGATTTATAATCACATCTAGCCAAAAGAAGGCTCTCCACTATTTTTCCAAGCATATAGTGGTATTCCCACTAACAAAACTGGTTTAACTTAAATGTGCCCTTCTGGAGACCTGACAGTAAGGTTCATTTTTAGAAACTGTTATTAGCAAGTTTTAGTACATCCTTTGTTTTTTTCTACCTTGGAGTGTTGGATACTTAGAAACGTTAACAATTTAAGTCCTGTGCAGCTGCAACAGTAACAAATAGCTTCAAATTAAAAACTGCAAAAGTGAATTTTCTGTTTTGGATCTGGTATTGGGCAGCTAAGGCTTTGTTTTTCAGAGAAGACAGGGAAGCACAGTCAATGGGAGTTGTAGGTAGTCAACTTTTCAGAAAGCAGTCTCCAGTGAGTAGATATTCAGGAGATACTTCTATTCATGATTGGGACCAGATTTTTTATAACTCAGCTCTTGTTTAGGTGTCTAAATGCATTGCTAGGCTTCCAAGAGTTTAGTGTGTTGAGTGTGGTGAGAGCTTCCAGCTGCAGATAATTTCTGGAAATCTGACCTTTATTTAGGTGCTTAAATGTGTTCCAATTGCTTCAGAAGGTCTGGCTTCATGCATCTATATATAGGCATCCAATATTAGAGATAGTATTTAAAAAAATTGGCCCTCAGATTTTCAGATTAATTTCAAAAGCAAAAATGGAATTCAGACCTTCTAGTGCCATGTGATAACATACTTTGTGTAAAGAGCCAAAATCATTCAGTATAAGATCCTACATTTGGAAGAGCTGCAAAGCCGTGGTTGAACTGACGTTTTTCCAGGTCTCCTGTAGGAGAAGTCTCATCTGAGAGGAGCAGGCAAGATGGATGAAGGTGAGCCCACTGTTCTCACAGTGGAACTGAAGGGAAAGAAAGGATCAAGTGTAATGTAATACATCTACTGGAGAATACCCAAAAGTAGTTCATGAAGTCATGATCTAGAAAGCAGAGCACAATGGAGTTATATAGTGAGGCAGCAGCTGGTACTTAGCAGATGAAGCTTGACATCAGGTTGCAGGCCAGCAAAATACTCTGAATATGAGTGGCTTAACAGAATGACCCAGACTGCTCTTTCATAGAAATGAAATCAGTAGGACAACTTATGGGATCGATTTGACCCCCATGTCTTTATTTTAACTATTTTTCATCATCCTTTCATTCTTTTCCTGCATTTTTAATGTTTTATATCCCTCATGATTTATTTATGGTTTTCATTTGCATAATTTCCTTCTTGCTTATAAACAAAGCTTATTTTTGTTTCAGGAGTAACAAAAATAATTCATTAAAGAGAAAATCCAAGAATTCAGTGCTCACGATTGTGCAGCCAGAAGAGACCTATTTTCAAGAGAAATAACACCATCTCAGGCTGAATTTACAAAGCTGCAGTTCCCAGGAAAGCACCATGCTAAATTCAGCTTCACCATAATTTACAGTAGATGACTATTTTTCCTTTAAGAATATACTGTGACATCTAAAGATGGAAGAAAATGTCAAGTATAAAATGAAACAATCTTATTATGTGGTTGTAACATATGTCTGCAACAGATCAAAATTCAAGACTGGGGAAAGAGGAGGGAGGAACAGAGTTCTGTGCTAAATTCTGATGACAAGGACAATGAAATATGAACAGGAGAACTAATGTGTAACAATGTTTAATCCCACAAAGTCTAGTTCAGACTTCTCTTTAATTTCCTTTCTATGTTTCAGTTTGGGGAATTCTCCTGAGACCTTGTTCTCACCAGTCATACCCAACACCGTATTTCCAAAAAAATAGTTTTGGATTGAGAGATGTCGTTACTCATGGAATAAGAAATCAAACCATCATTTTTCCTTTGCTGTTGAAATGGGAAGCACCCATTCAACTGCTTTCTGACAAGACTGAAGAGGTGGACTGAATCTTTCAGAATTTCTTTCTATTGACGTGTTTGTAACTATCAGGTACAGACTACCAGCTCACAGTGCCGCACCTGTAGTTAGGTCTTTGTACACCAACCTCTTGATTGAGTTAATTGCTTTGGTTGATTCTTTCCAATAGAGTTGATTTTACTTTTACTAGTAAAGCAGCCAGGAACTAATAAGAACTATGTAAGGCTTAGTTAAAAAAACAACACTAATGACTCTCTTCCGTGATTTTTCAGGTCAGTGGTCACAGATCTCACCAGTGACCACCTGGGTCCATAGCTGCTCTTACTAACTTCCTTATAATGGTAGTATACAGATGTCAGTGATAAGAAACCCTGTGGCAATTTGGAGAAGTGTAGTGAGTCAACTAGGCTTTCAGGAGTCAGCCTAAGCCAGTATTTGGAAGAAGATGTAGAACAAACAACGGTACTTCCCCATTTACTCTGGTAAGGAAGGGGCAGATCTGGAAAATTAGTTTGGCCATGGTGTGAGAAAGACTAGCAGGAATTTGAAGAGACAAAGGATAGCGGGGGGAGCTGGAGGAGAAAAAAGTATCTACTCTGAAAACATACAAGACTTTCTTGACTGAAAAATTAACCAGGTCTGTGTGTAAGAAAAGAAGGAGAAGGGCAGAAAAGGAGAGGCTTGCATTTAGCGGGAATGGACATTCCCTGAAACTCTGGTTTAAAGCGTGTCTCAGAAGGGTGAGGGAAAACAGGGAAGAAAGACAAACAATTACCTCCTAACCTTATAAAAGGTGTTATTTAAAGTAAAAAGTCATTATATTGCATTAAAACCCCTTAGAAACTTGTATATCATATACCTTCAGAGAGGTAAATAGTAAATCAGCAAGCTCTTTGGGGTGAAGTTATATGATATAGCTGAGTCAGTTTAACTCTTTGATATGGTAAAAGGAGAAGGTTCTTGCAAGATACTTTTCTTGTCCTCCTCAGGTACTTCTGCTACTTATTCTTATACTGCCTCTGGCATTATTTGGATCCTCACCTTAAGTTGGTTCAGTTCACTCACTGGCAACGTTTCTGTGGATTGTTTTTGTCCCATTGGTAAGTTTTCTGCCTGTTAGGCAGTTGAATCTGCTCGCCAGATGTATGATGGTCTCTAGTTATCGGTACAAGGAAAATAGTTGAACCTTGTAGCAGGGAAGAGGAAAAGAGGAAGGAGAAAAGTGCTGAACTTCCAGACTGGCTCAGCCGTTAGCTTCATCCTAACATTGAATTCAGGTTACAAGTCTGTATTTACTTGCCTTTGTGTAGATTAAATATCATTTATTGTTTCCTGCTCTTATTTTTAAGTACTTCAGACTGACTCTGTCTTTAATTTCCTTCGAGAGTACTTGTATTTGATTTCATATCCAGATCACATGTGCAAATGAATCATACCACATTCAGATATCTATTTCTACCATTTATTTTTGGATGATATTCTAGAAGCTCCTGTTCTTTGGTCACATTCAAAAAAAATGAGAAAGAATATTTTATTAGCTGTAGCTGCAGATCCATAATTTTCTTTAGAAAGTATGACATAGAGTATCTATTTTAGCATGTGATACAAGTGAAGAGATTGAATTGGCATGGAGGTTAACTTAAAGGCTGAGAAGCTTTCTGGAAGGTTGCTTAGTGTCCAGTGTTACAATTCCAGTTCATTTCATATTTTACAGATGAAGTTAAGACAGTTATACCAAACTGTTTTAACACTCACTCAGGAGGGTAGTATCTCAGTCAGAACAGTTACGATTTCTAATATTAAAGGTAGAATGAAAAGAACCAGTATTACTATGATGTAGGGAATATGTTTCTTTTGAAAAAAAAAAATTACTGTGTGCCTGATACAATATTTTCCTTCTTGTAATATTTTGCTGGAAAAATTAGTCTGTTCTATAACTTCAATTTAAAAAGTTGCATTAGAATAAACACTCTCCAATGTTTCCGTTGTGCTTTGGACATGGTAAGTGGTGGGATTTGTAGCTAATAAAATATTTGCAAATTTTCAGTCGCTGCTGGCTGAAATGTTTTGATTGTTGCAGCATATTTGCTTTAGCTTGCAATCATAGGGAATTCATATCAACTGGCTGTTATATTCTTCTTGACTTCTTACAAAAGTCCTCCATTTATCAGTAGAATAAATTACTTTTTTTCCCAAAAACAGGAAGGTAAAAGTTACTGCTGGTGTCCACAAATTTTGCAGCAGAAAATGCAGTGCTATAATGATAAGTATACTTATGAGTGTTTATTATTTCAGAGTAGCAAGCATAGCTATCTAACTGCTCCTGAAGAGCTGGGCATTAACACAGCGGGTGGAGAAGGGCAAGGAGTAGGGCAGCTCTGGAGGGGAATGCAAGACAGGAGATGAGGAGAGGAACCATGGCTCAGGCAGGGACAACATCCTTGTCAGCAAATGGCTCAGTCCCCTGGCATTTCAAAAGACAAGAGGAGCAGGGTGGCAGTGGTGGCCTAGGGAGCACGGGCAGCTCAGCCTCCTGGCCCAGCTGCCCTCTTGCAGGGGTTGCTCCTTCAAACAGGGTAGCTCTCAATCAGGAAGGGATGTGAGAAAACCTTTGTTGTGTTATCTATTTTCTTAACAATTTTTTTGAAAGGTCCTTTTCCCAATGCTCCCTAGCGTGCACTCACTTAGTTTTGCAGGTGGTGGGCATGTGTCAAAAGGTAATTCTGCTGTGATTCTTCAGCAGTGTTGATGGTATTCTCCATGATGACTATGAACTAGTTCTGTATTATCACAGGAAATATCACAGTCACTATAATACAAAATAACAATATAATATTTCAAAGTAACTAAACTATTCTTTATTGCTTCTTTATTGGCTTTTCTACCACATCAGGTTTTGGAGCAGAAATGAATAGCTTATTCATGTATCAATGAAGTTTTACCCTGTAAAAAGCCACAGTAACTGTATGGCTTGACAGTAGGCTGACAGTAACTTACCAGAAATCACTTAGGGAAAATAACGTGAAAGTTTTAGTTTTCACTTAGCAGAGAACTTTATCTGGAGCTGAGCATTTATCTTTTTAATTATTACCATTTTGTGTAGAAACTGAGGAAACTGCTTTTATATGTTTTCTGTGGAACACAATAAGATCTTCTTTGCCTCTTGACTTAGTAATAACTTAAAACCGGGGTCCATAATCATCAGTCGTACATGCTTTTTGCATGCTCTTGTCCACAAGAAAAAAAGCATGTGTTTCAACAGATTGCTGAGAATGTATTTTGATTTTACCCAGATGTACCTTCTTTCTTCAGGCACTCTCACTTTTATTATTGTTTGCAACAGAAAGGCTACACCAGGAAACCTGGGATACAATGAATGCTGTGTGAACCAAAGACATCGACCTTACGACTGTTTGGCCCTGGTGTGTTGTCACAATACCCTATTTTGTCCTTGATAGATAGATTGAGAGAGGTGGGAAAAGCAGTAACATGGAAGCAGCATGGAAAATTGTTTTACCCCTTTGCCTTAGAAGATGGCCTTGGTGAGAGCACTGGTGAAGTGCTGTGAAAGAACAGGCATTGTGGCGGCAAGGGCTCCACTTTGTGTTATTGGGCTGCAGCTTTTGTAAGTACAAATGCTAACTTTGGCTCTTCTCAAGCTACATGAATAGCCTTGTATGGGACTTGGTAAATGAGCCATAGAGAACAGGGAAGAAATCAAATCAAGTGAAATAATCTTGGTGACTGCTGTGAACTCCTGATAGGGATATAAACAAGAAACAGTTTGTATGGGCTGTCATATGGAAGTGTAAATGTCTCATCTCCACATGATAGCAATGGCTGGGGCTTTTAATGTTTAGGAAGGAACAATTCCTGATGGTTTGCATTGTCAAGAAACAGAGCTCATTTTATTTCCTCCCCTGACTTTTGTTTTTCTTGGTATTTTGGTATTTATTGGTTGGTGGGTTTTTTGTTTTGTTTTGGGGTTTTTTATGTTCTTGTTTCCCCCTCCCTCTGTTTTTTAACAGGGAATTGTTTAGAACTTCACATAGAAGCAGCCTCTGAAATTTGTAAAGTTATTACTTAATTCGGAGAGAAGCAAAGCTCTTGCTGAAAAGGCGTGGGCTATATTCATTGCCATAGTGATGTGAGCAGTACAGGAGGAATACACCTAGGGCTTTCAAATATTTATCTGTATTTTTTCCAGCTTTCCAACTGTTCCTCATCTCCTCCCTTTACCTCCCCCAGTGACGCCACTGCAATTGTTGTGGGTTCTTTGTTTATAATAAAAAGAGTGAAAATAAACCCTTGATCTTTGCATTCCAAGAGTGTCAGTTTAACTTCCTGAGGTTATTTCTCAGCCCTTGCAAATATTTTTCTAGGAGGTTTTTGAGCACTTCAATCCACTCCAGAATCTGAGGAGAGTGTGGTAATGCCACATGCATAAATACATGAAAACTTATTTTTGTTTAAAATGGGAAAAAATTGAAGCATATTTTCTGAGGTAGTATATGGAACTCTGGTCATTGAGCATGTGTGTATGTATGTTCATGTAGCAGGTAGATTTGTACCTATAAGGTTCATTCATAACTAAAACCGACTTTTGTTTTCCATGACTTGTAGAACATTAAATGAGGGGTAAAGTGAGATTGCATTGGCAAAAAGAAAGCATTTTTTGATGCCTTGGTTGTTTAAATCTTTACATTATCCTTTTGCCATGTAGTAGTACCCTGTGGTTAGTGGTTTTTAAATGTGATAACCTTTTTTGTAATTTTTCCAGTGTCCTAAACGTAGATTTTGCCTCCTGCAGTCACCTACCAAAAGTATTTTCCACAGGTCTCACTGATTTCAATTGCTCAATTAGCTCCAACAGTGAAAACTCAGGCTATGCTTTAATTGATCTGAGATACAATCTGCAACCTACCTAATGCACCACTGTGCCTATTACCCACTTCCAGTTCTTCACTTCCATTCTTTCAGTTTTTATATATGTTGTATCCATTACTGCAATGAGTATTTCTATGACCAAGTGTTTCAGTTGCAAAGTCAAAAGCCTAGTGTGTGTCTGGAAGGGGACAGTGTATGACTTGTTAGTACGCTATTAACTTGGTAAAGATTTTTTTTTCCAATTTTCTGACTAAATGAAATAAGGAAAAAAAATTCATAGTAATGTGTTTTTTCCCCCAGTGACAGAGAAAAAAAAGGTACATGGTTTAAAATCAAATTAAATAGTTGTTTTAACATTAAAGTTTTGGTTTTGGGGTATTTCTCACATAAAGAGGGCTCTTAGCTACATTTTTGGAGAAAATGTCATTTTGATATATTATTTCGTTTTGGAATTGTGGAAATGAAAGAGTGTAGTTTGTTTTTTGTTTTGTTTGGTTGTGTTTTTGGTTTTTTTTTAACTCATAGTTTTGAAATCTGAGACCACTAGTTTCATTCAGCTCACATTTGTGAACTGTTACTCTTGGGTAAGGGATATTTTTGGCAAAATATGCTGTTCGGTCTTACAATGTACCAACCTCAATTGCTTCTAATTCAGGCACCTAAATGAAAAGCTGGAGAGGTGCCCTGAGGAAGTAATGCAGATCAGGGTACTGAGCTTCCCACCTCTCCTCACTCTGTCCCTCAGCTTTCAGGCTTTAATTCATCTGGTTTTGACAGCTAGTCTTGCAATATAGATCATGGTATAGAGCAGTGGTCGTAAGTCACTAAATTCTGAATTCACAAGAAGTTTTCAAAAATGCTAGTCAACTCCCCCACTTCTATCTTTTTTTGCTCCATAACACAGTGGTAACAGCATAATTTCATCTGTGCCTGTCACTAAGAGAAAGATGTTGAGGTGCTGGAGTGTGTCCAGAGACGGGCAACAAAGCTGCTGAGGGGTCTGGAGAACAAGTCTTATGAGGAGCAGCTGAGGGAACTGGGGTTGTTCAGCCTGTAAAAAAGGAGGCTGAGGGGAGACCTTATCACTCTCTACAACTACCTGAAACGAGATTGTAGTGAAGCGTGTGCTGGTCTCTTTTTCCCAAGTGATAGGATGGGAAGAAATGGCCTCAAGTTGCACCAGGGGAGATTTTTGGATATTAGGGATAGTTTCTTCACCAAAAGGGTTTTCAAGCATTGAAAACAAGCTTCTCGGGGAAGTGGTTGAATCACCATCCCTAGAGGTATTTAAGAGATGTGTAGATGTGGGGCTGAGGGACATGGGTCAGTGGTAACTTAGCAGTGCTAGGTTAATGGTAGGACTTGATCTTAAAAATCTCTTCCGACCAAAATGATTCCATGATTCAGTGACTCCTCTTCTGTGCTCAGGTCTGTGCAAGTGGTGCTGCTAGCAGGCTGCCTGCCTGCCCCTGCCACCTGGAAGGGCTAGGAAGATCTTGTCCCAAATGGCAGGCAACAGTTGCTTGTCACAGTTGGACTACCGGTGATGGAGGGAGTGGAATAAAAATGAAAGAGTCCTGAGTGGGTGGCCATAGTCTCTCCATCCTGGCAGTGAGAGTGATAAAGAACAGAACAGGCTGTGCTTTTTGTGACATAGTGTAAATTACTTCTTACAGCTCCTGTGAATGTTCGGTCATGTTGTCTCCTTGGGGAATTGATTCTATGGCTCTTAGTTTTGTTTTCATCTTAACCTTTTCATGCTGTTTTTCCTGCTGCAGGGGTGAATTTCTACTTATTTGCCTGGATTCATTACTGCAGTAGTGCTTACAATGCGCTTTTTCTGAATTCAAGTCCTGCTTCACACTGGCACTTTTCTTTCTAAGATATTTAGATGTAGGCTTTTCTAACTAGACATCTTAATTCTTGAAGTCTTTATTATTTTTCAGTGCAGGGTGGCCTTATGCTGTTCATACTGCACTCTTTAAATTTGGGAACAAATCCTCGCTTTTCCCACATAAGATTTATTTCTTTCATTTCCACTGAAATAAAATTTTCCTTACTCTTTATTAAGAATTCTGCTTTTCAAGGGAGGAAGCTAGCACTATTTCTCTTATGTGTTACATACAGTGCTCTTATAAAGTAGATTTCTTCGTTTGTGTCAGGCTGTTCTGAATTTTACATGTAAGATGTGTCAGCTGGGAAAGGTAAATGTTAATTATAGGAAAGAGAGTAAAAAGCTGGAAGGCTTCAACTTCCTCTTTCATCTACATGGAATGATTGAGGATCACTTCACATTAAAGCCGAGAAATGTTATTTTAAAAATGTGAACTGGAGCCTTCATCTCACATGGCTCACTTCCTACCAAGAAGAAGTGGCAGCAGTCACTTTATAATGAAGATGAGAGTTGGATAAAGCCAATTATTCACTGTGTAATTTTGAAAGAAAATAAAAAAGGGTTTTAATTAGTTGTTGCAATGTGCAGTGACATTGAAATGGCATGCAGACTTTGTAGTGTCTGCAGAGGGATGCTGCTTGTATGTTTTATTTTCTTGTTCTAATGTCATAGAAAGGAAATGGGTACAGATAAATGCTGAAGTACTAACTGTACTGAAATCCATAAGATGTCTCGTCTGTTTGAAAGATTTTTGTGGGCTCACTTTTGATATAAGACATTTTAGCATCAACTATTTGAAAGTTGGTGGCTGAGGTAGTAATCCAGTTTATATTTTGCAGTGGGCTCATTAGTACAGGTGGTTAAGGTAAGTAGAGAGACTCGGTAATTTGATTGTTTAAGAAAATGTGTGTAAGGACAAGCAACCCAAACAGTTGAGTTTAGATATATTTTTAACAGGACTTGAAGGAAGACCTAGGTTTATAAAGCTTGGTGAAGGAAGAGGAAACATGTTACTTAAGTTTTCAAATCACATTATAAAGAGAGGGGAAAAAATATTCCATGCCTTATGAAAATAACACAGATTTAGGAAAAGCATGTACTGAGAGGAATAAAACCCATTGGAAATGAACAAACTTGGCCAAATGCATGTATTCGGCTTTTCTGGGCTGCTTTGGAATATACATCAGTTTTTAGAAATGATTTGTGCCCAGAGAGATGAAATATAGTGCATCACACAAAATACTCAAGTATGACAGTAGACCACTGTGTGGGACTCCACTTCCAGCTTCTTCATTGTGCAATGAATGAGATTATGCATAGTTGAAGTTCTGTAATCATACCGATTTGGCTGGAAAAAAAGTGTGCTATAAAGCTTGTCTGACTTACTTCTTTGTAAGAAATATACGCATATTCTTATGCTAATAGAAAGATCCAATGGAAGCACGTATGTAGGTAGGTAAATGGCAGTGGTCTGATTTTTATTATTAAAATAATAAAAGTTAATCATGAACTGACAAAAGTTGAATTGAAGTGTATAGTGCATGTTAAAAATGTGGAATCCAGGCCCTTCCCCATGAACCAACACCTAGACACATTAATGTGTCTTTCCAGCTCTCCCTTGTTTTCCAAAATGTTAAAAATTGTATTTCTTGTGACTAGACAACTTTTGATATGCAAGCATTCAAATTTTAAGCTCTTTTTTTCATAATCTGCTTTGGTTTTGATTCCTGTGGACTTTCTTATCAAACAAACATGAGGATTGGAACATTCACTGATAAGGATAATTGAAAAAGTATACACCAAAATAACAATAAACATAAATTTCAAGTTTATGGGCAAATGAATCAGAATCATGGAATGGGAAATGTAATTTTAAATATTATCTTTCTTCAGAGAAAAAACAGAAGTGAAGCATACAAATCCAGTGTTTAAAAGAGCTTGAGTTCTGAATATTTAATGTTCACTGAGATTTGATTGCAAATTGCCAGTAGACCAAGTATCTTTTAGAAAAGCTATTTGGTGAATAAATTTAAATAATGAATACATTAGAGAAGATCATGATCCTTTAGATTACAACTTCAAGAGATAAAAAGGATGAGCCATACTTTCTTAAGGAACTGCTTGGTTTGTTAGCCTCTTGGTGATTAGTTTCTGAAAATTTCAACATTAAAAAACAAAACATTGTTTTTCATCATGTAGATGAACATTGTTCAACCTTTAAAGATTTTGTTCTGAAACCTTTGGCCTTTTTTGTATCTGTTCTTACATTTGCTGATACTACAGTATTATTTACAATTTTCAAATTTTCAAATTTGGAATTTAATTTCCAAAAGTGGTAACTACTGACGTTACTGGAGTGACCTGAGTACTGATCTAAAATAATTGGTTTTCACCAAGTATATTTCTGTTATTTGAGTCTGACTTTCTCATGGGTCTACAATAAAAAATAGTCGCTGTATACATTCAATCTGCTTATGACTGTTAATATTTTACAAGGAATAATGAAAAACTTGTCATGTTTTCCACGTTTCTAGAATTCCAACAATTTGCTATTGGCATTTAGAAAATTAATGTCCAACAATCATGTTGCTTTTACATTTTTAGGAGCAGTGTGCATGTCAGATGTTTTCTGCTCCTACAATGATGCAAAGTAGCCATATGCCTACTTAACCATCTAATTAAGTTTTGCATCACTGAAGGAATAGAAAAGGCCCAGAGTGTTTATTGTTCACATATCCAGCATTAATTCACCAGATACACTTGTCAGCCTAGGAATTGGAGAGAGGAGCCAAAATGCGAGGCCAATTGTTCAATTCTTTGAAGAAAACTTGTTAAAAATCTCTGATTTCCCTCTATTTGTTTTTATAAAACATCACAGGAAAAAAATTCCCAGGGTTCTGGATTGAATGATAGACACTGTGTTTACAGCATGCCCTCAAAACCTGATTTTTCCAGATTTCACTGCAATTTTGTTGGCAGGTAGTAAGACGGATGTGAGTAGTGAGCTGGGTATTTTACTTGTATTTAGAAATCTTTCCTGTGTGGAAATCCTTCCATTATACTGGCTGTTTTGTTACTATTGTACCACTATATTCTTGAGTCCTAATGGAACAGCCTGAATTATCATCAGAATGTATAAAACATGGCTGATCAACAGTGAAAAATAGTTCTTTTTTTCAGGGTTACGTGATAAAGAGCTTTTGCTCCTTTTATGTGTCCCTAGTAGGTAAACAAGTGAATATATTAAAATAATTAATTTTTCCTTTGTTAGCCACTTTCCCTCTTTTTTTCAGTTCTTTGATTTGGGCATCAAAATCTGAACTCATTGCACAATCACTTCTGATGCAAAATGAACGTGTTTTCTTTTTCTAATTACCAATTTAATGAAGAGAGATAATAGCTTCTTCCTTCATAGCTCTAGGAAAATGCAAAGATTTTTCTTCTCATTAGATTTTGGGATCAGGTGTGCCTTGGAGGTTTCTCACTCGCTACTTCCACCCTTGTATCGATATTGGCAAGGAGTGTAATGAATTTTGTGCTTTCTGTTTCCACATGTTTTTGGCTTTACTTCTAGTTTCTTCCCAACTGATCCTATGGATTTAAAGAGGACTAGCTTTGTATGGGGCGAGCTTTGACCCCATAATTCTTTTTTGCTTTACCGTGTCAATCTATTTTCAGTCTGAAATCCTAACTAGTAAAATGAAAGCATTTGTGTTTAGGATATTTAAAAGAAGAGTTGAATAATTAAAATGTTTGAGGAGACTATGAGAAGAAGTGTGATCTGATATATTGGTTACAGATCTTGCTGTGAACATTGTCCAAATTGTTTCATAAACAGATTGGGGTAAGTGTGTTGGAAGGGATCTCATTAGAAAAGAAAGTGGGTTTATTGAAAAGTGATTTTCACTTTCAGAGTACCTTTTTTGCAGATATTGCAAAGCCCACAATATGTTATGTAGAATGGAATTTCACCTTGCGCTAACATCCTGAATCTGTTCAGTCAAAGACTTTGGACAATGAGTGTAGTGGCTGACATTTGTTTTGACAGCTTAAACTGCCTGCTATATCTGTCATTCATCTCTTGGAAACCCACGAAATACGAAATTGAGACAATGCATAAAAGAAATAATGTATGAAAACCTATTGTCTGTGCAGCATTTGCAGTAGCAAGCTAGCAACACTTCTCTTGGCTTTCTGTGTTGTTCTAAGGTTGATGAAGTAAACAAAGCCACTACTCTCCTTCAGGCTAGAAAGCCTATAGTAAAGCGTAAACAGCCACCCGTGACTGAATAGATGCCTTCACCTTATCTTGGAAATTCATTCCTGAAGAATCTAAAATTGATGCATTCTTGGCCTTCATGTAGGGAGATGTGCTCCCAGACAGTTATTATTCTAGAAATTGGTGAAATAAAAGTGTAATGGCCCAGAAAACAACATAATGTATTTATCTTGTTAAATGCAGTAAGGATGTCTTCTGATCTACTTTGGCAAGGTAAGTATTTGGCTTGCATGTGTCTCTGGTGCATACATCCTGGGAGTGGGTGATACCATTAAATAAGTTGGTTTCCAAGTTTGGATCCAGCATATAAGTTCACATGGACTGTGGAGGTTAAATTCAAAGAATTTTACAGGTGTTAGTCTTACAGAAAAAAGATTTCTTTGTTTATGTGCAAGACCCAAAACCTATTGAAATGAGTATCAGAACTTCATGGGATCAGACACTCTTCCATTAAGCTGATGTCAACGTATATTTAAATTAACGTCGCCTCCTGTATGTGACTTGTTTTTTCTGTAGGTCTCTCACTTGTATGACTTCCATTTTTTACTGTAAACCTGTTGTAAGTTAAACACGGGAGCTCAAGTGGCAGAACGAGTTATCAGGCTCAAATAGATGCAGGTCTCTGCTGTCCCATGTCTGTAGTGCAGTCCCTCTCTTTCACTCCTCACTGTAACAGCTGCTGCAGCCTGAAGGGCGTATGAGTAACTTGCTTTATCTCAGAGCACTTCAAAGTACAATGCCTGAATGGAAGATTAACTATGAAAACATGAAACATCTTTGTTGGGTCACGTTGTGTTAGAGTGTGCACACGTGGTATGGAGTGCACTACTTCTTGATAGTTTCAACAGATGGTCAACTTGATTATAGAAGAATTTAAACACAAATATTTGTACAATTTGTACAATTGTTCTATTGCTATTTTTTTCATTAAATTTTGGAAGCACGTTGAGGATGATAGCGAACAATTCTGCCCTTAATTCTTGCTTGGTACAGGACAGGTATTACAAAGATTTTCCTCTTGCGGAGTGCCTGAGCACAGCCTTGATCTGGGTCCCATTCGTACTCTTGAACATGCCATACATTGATTTTTCCCTCCTACAAAAATATACTTGCATATCCCTTTGGAGTCTAGTGTTTTCTTTAAAAAAAAATGTTAAGGTGAAGATTACCAAATCAACCCAGTCTGACATTGTGCTGACACTTCTGTGTTGTTTGTCTGTTCTATGCCTGCCTGTCTGCTATACGTCTCAGGCTCGTAGTCCATGTAAGACTTGATTGACTAGCCCAACTACTGGGCCACTACACCCTGCCCAAACTTTTTATATGGAAAAGATAATAAGATTCCTCTTGCTAGCATGCAACCCTGCTGCTTCCTATGTTCCCAGTGTGCCTCTAATTCTGTCTATAGACTGGGTTTCAATATGAGTATATGAGAAATAGGAAAAGATGTTAAGAAAACCACTTGTTGCTTATGGCAGTATATAGATTAGGCTTCTGTACTAGACCTAAAAATGGCTTTGCAATTGCAGGACTTTTGTAAGGAGACTATTATCTACTTCACACTGCATGTTTTCCTGTAGCTTGTTTTTTTTTATCATCTGCCGCTGCCACACGCAATAATGGATTTGTGTACAGGAGGCACCGAATTTTTTTAAAAGGCTTGGTTCAGCAATTTTGTGAGGTCTACAGTCCATTAAACCGAGGGACCAGTTGAATCAAGTAAGCTTCACAGCCCCCAGTTTCACTGTTGAAAGCATTGGCCCCCAGGAATGAAATGTTATAAAAGACGGCAGACCTAACCTTTTATTTTTCTACCTTGGACTGAGTTCTATTTAGCAGCGACACGAAACTTCTATCAGGTTCCTTCCATACGGCCCTTTCAAGGCTCAAATAAAGGAATGAATGCCAGAGCAGAGCCTTTACCCATTCAGTTTTCAGCTCTGTTAGCTTTCAATACCATAAATGTTTTTAAAAGTGGGTAAGGTTTGTTAACTCTAATATACCACTGTCACTCATCCTGCTCCAAAAGAATAAAACTATATATGTGTTGGGATTTGCAATTCAAATGAAACCATTTTACTTCTTGAAAATGGGGTACTGTGGAGGGGAAAAAAGGCTGTATAAAGGATCACATTAACCTACAGCAATAATATTATAACAGCAATGTTCATGATACTGTAGTTAGGGCTGTGCCAACTGGTTAATTTATAAGCCTTCTCCTTCTCTTTCTGAAATACCCAGCTGCTTTTCCCTCAGCTTTACAATTTTCTGATAAAAAGTCTCAAATAAAAAGCTCTGCTTGTTAGAAAATAAAATTTGTAGACTCAGCTATCATTGGTTTTGTTTCCAAGTAGTTGTGAGGTTCTGGGGGGTTGTTTTCTGTCTTTTTTTTTTTCTTCTTCTTTTTTAAATACAAGTATATTGCCACATTTATTTTGTTTTCAGTACATTGCATATGCATGATCAAAGTGCCATGCTTTTGTATTAATGATTTTTCTAAGGAACTTTTCTGTTTAGCTTACTTCCTTATAGTAGAGACTAGAAAGGGGCAGCTGGGATGTATTTCAAGTTTGTAAACACGAGTTACAGAAAACAGTGGATTTCATCTGCCTTAAAGAAATTGTCACCACTGACTGAAGAGTTCATTGATAAAGTGCTTGGGATACTGTGTGTGGGAGAGTAATTGTAGGAATAGTTCTCTATCTGCTGTTATCACTCAATGATAATGAAATAAAAGGATATTTGGTAAAGTATTGACTTTTAGGTTAATAGTCAATGGAACTGCATATAACTGAGATTTTAAAATCATGCTAATAAAAGTGCAGTGTGGTGAGATGGGTAAGAACAAAGACAGAGCTATTGTTCTTAATAGTTAATGCTATCACTGACATTAATCTTAAAACTTTTCACAATAACACTGCTGTGTGTATGACAGTTGGAGCTCAGTTTGTATGAGGAGAGGAGAGTAGATCTCATAGCAGAAGTGACTGAGTCAACCCAAATTTTAAACCTAGACATTCACTTGAAGGGAAGGGAATCAGTTTCAGTGATCTTATAGGAAGTATGCTACAGAGTACAAAACTGTGTGTGATCAAGACGGGTGAAATATTTCCAGTTCTAACTGGTATCTGGCTCGATAGAATTCAGACATGGAGACTTCCAGAAAACTAATATGCTCCTGAATTCATCTGTATAAAATATGAAGTATATTCAGAATAGGAGTTTGAAGGCTAAAGGAAATGTCAGCTTTAAAAAATGATTACTGTTGAGCTAAGCTGGAAGGTTTTGAAATACTCTGCATTCTTTGCATTGCTGAAGAAGGTGATTATTTGACCCTGTATTCTACTTGTGAAAGTTTTTCCTGTAAAAATCCAGGAGGAATTAGAATATAATTCATCATGGTAGCTAGAGTGGTTATTCTGTCACTCATGGAAATGACCCAAAACCTGCTTTATTTTTGCTGAAATGCTCACAAAAGGGTGCTTCTGTATTGAAATTTGCCCAAAGCTCGTGTTGGTTTTTGTGGAAGTTTTTGTGTGTGTACTTACATGTGTGTAGTACAGGGAAGCACAAAGTCAGGTCAACACTTGTAGGTGCTTTTCTAGCAGACCATTACTCCAGTTTTATCCTTAAGAGAACCTTTGCCAGAATATTTCAGGGTGTATGTAATGAACTGCTCCCCAACAAGTATTTAGTGTTTTTTTCTGTATTGTGTATGTGCATACGTCTGAGCAAACTTAAATACTCACATACATACTTCAGTATTTATACTCAGCATATGTTTAAGAAATTGTGTAGATACAAGTATACCTATTTTGTAAATACGTTAATACACCTATACATATGTGTATTGATATTTATGCAAATAGTTGATTTCACATATGTTTCTGTATCTATGTTTCACCAGCTCTGTGCAGTATGTGAAACACAGGGGGAAAAAACGGTTCAAGTCCAGGACTAAGGATCTGTAGCTCCTGTCCTCCCTTTAATGACTGAAATCTCTGAGTGCTGATTGAATTTTAACTTCTGTATGCAACAGGCGTTGTTTATTGGGGCCCTATTAATGTTGTCTTACAATTTTTTTGAATCCCACTTTTTCACAGAAGGATTGAAAACAATGGATTTAGCAGCTCCTGTATTATGGAAAAACATTAAATCATTGTCTAAGAGTGATGTTTTGAATGCACGTTTTACTGTGAGCACATCAGCTCAGGATCTGTGAACACAGAGTTCCTGGAACCGTCTGTCTGCAGGCTTCAAGCAGCTTGCTTGGGAAGAGCCAAAGAGCTCCAGTGGTGGACAGAGCTGTGTTCTTCCTATGACTTATCCATCCATGCTGTGTGAATGAGAAGCTGGGCCAACATTAACACATGATGTCGTCTCGGGTTCTCTGGCTACTTCTACATAGTAAATATAAAGCCTCAGGGATTGTTTTCTGGTCATGAGGCCAACTGTCCCAGTCTTTTTTGCATCAGTAAAACTAATGTCACCCTCACGGAAGAGTGACCACATCCAAAGTACCGCTGTGAAAGTGTTGTCTGTCAGGCTTACGTCTGAGTGTTGTCTTGCAGAGTGCTTGGGTGCTCAGAACAAAGTTGTGTCACGTAGCACTGCTGCAGTTTTAGCAGCCTGGACGATGTATCAGGACTTGGGATCATTCCCTGGCCCTGGTTAGTTTGCTAACATAGGCATAGTCTGTCTCTGCAGAGACCTGGCTGTTGAATCAATGGTGTTTTGAGCGTGTACTCAAGAGGGTTACAGTGTATGTAAATACTGGGTAAATCTAGTCTTTAGAAATGTCTAGGTAATTCATATTTCTCTGTTCTTCCAACCCAGCCTAACCTCCTCATTAAATAGCCTGATTCTCTAGAAATTAAAATCTCTGTCCGTATGTAGATTACTTTCAATAACTTTGGAATCTGCTGTTATTCACATATATTTGGCAAGAGTTTAATGGTTTAGAGGTCTTAAATTGCTGATGCATGGTGAAAACCAGTAGCTGATAAGGATGAGTGCACCAAATGAATGCATTGACCAAGAGAAGCCAGGAAAGCTTGCTTTCCATTGGTGAAAGCAGTCATAACACAAGTATATGTTGCTGTCTGGCAGATCAGCACAGCTACGATAATGAGAAACTGCGGCTTGCCTATCTGGTAAGACAGGTGGCAGTACTGACAGGATGAGGAGAGAAGCTGTAGGTACCAAGAGGCAGGAGAAAAAGACAGAAGATGCAAATCTAGAGGGAAGTAGGCTTCTGAGCCTGACTGCTCAAAAATCTGCATGTTTGTGCAGATTTTTCTTTTGCGTAAAAGGCTTTTTCTCAGGTAACAGACATCTGCTGTAGAGGTGAGGATTGTAACTTTTGAGTGCCTGACCTCAAAGGAGAATCCAGAATCCAAATGCTGAGTGCCTGGGTGTCCTAAGGTGTGCATGCAGTGAAGGAGGTGTCTTGGAACGGGAACATGTTGAGCGAAGAGATGCTTCAAGATAGTTAACCGAAAAGTGCTGAAGGCAAAAGCACAGAAGATTGTGTCCAGGTTTAATCCTCTTCTGAGGTTTAGGCACTCAGGAGGAAGCCTGGTGACTTAAGTGGCTGCACATCCAGTGTTTCTGAAAAGACCTTTCCTCTCAAAGACCTGAACAGAAGTTGTTCTTTTATTTTAAAGGAAAAGTAGTGGAAGGAATTAGGTAGTGTTTATATATTTTACATGATGATGTGAAATACAGGCAAAGTTTTGGAACTAGATCCTGGGCTGTCCCTTCCTTAGTAAGTGACATAACTATTAGACTTTAGAAACAGAGTCTCTTGTATGCTTTTTTCTGGATCATTGAGTCTTATATTTTACAGGAAAGCATGGCAGTGATTCAACAAAAAGGCTGAAGGGTGTCCTTTCTGGAGTCTGGTGGTTAGATTACTCACCTAGGTGGTGGCAGATGTAAAAGAGAATGATTTGGATCGCCCACACTGTAAGTGCTCTGACAATTAGATACTTTCATGAAAGCACATCTTACAGTCTAAAGCAAAGTAGTTGTTACAGCTATACCCTTTGCAAGATGCTTTAACCTTTCAAGTAGATATGTGAATTTATGCATTTACAGATTAAGTACATCTATTTGATCAACTCTTTGAGGAGCAGCAGTTTCACTTCTGTTTTCTAAATCCTGATTGATTTCAGGGAAGCAGGTCTTGACCTGTTTGGCCTTGTTCGGACCATGGCTGTTGTCAGACATTGACAGCTTGTAGCTGCGTAAACAACTGTTTCCACAGCTCAGATGGTGTGGTTTAAAGCAGTCTTTGGTACCCTGCAGTAGAATGGGCTAAAGAGTGCTCATGAAAGTCAGCGACTGCATCTCAGAAAAAGAGTAGCCTGATGGATAGTAGCAAACATTTGTTAGAAACTGCATCTTTAACTGCTGCAGCCACATGCAAAATGGACCCTTGACAAATGAAAAAGAACATTTGCAGAGAGTATCTTTTCTCCTCATTCCATGTACAAGCATCTGCGATCAAGGCACCATATCTTGCAGAGAAATGGTGGAAGTCTTCAATTTATGTCAGTGCAATTAAACTGGCAGAGAGCATCAGCCAAAGGTTCCCCTTTTTGCTGTGTCCCCTGTGCCCCTGAGTACATTAGCACAGGATTAGGTCAGTCAGGAATATGGGTTCTCACAGCTCACCTTTCTCTGCTTAGATGTGGTGTATTCCGATTGGTCACGAGGTTTTGCGGTAGTTACCAAGGTATTTGCAAAGCAAAAGAAATTGCACCTGAAAATATTAATGTACAGTCTGATTGCCAAACTTGTACGTTTTTAACAGATATTAAATTGGCTTGCTCTGCCAGCAAGAGGCAATGATCTTACTTGCCTCCATATGGGATTTGAACTGTGATTCCCACAGCAGATTCTTCGTGCTCGACACATCCCATCTAAAGGTGCATAAGAATGAGATGTGGACAACTTAATGGAGATTCATAGTTGTTGAATACTTAATTCAAGTGATTAGGGATTATGTTCCCTAAGTATTGAGCAACTAGTCCTACCCAGAGCTTTTCAGCAGTTTTCAATTTTTAGGCCTTTAAGTATTTCTTAGTGGAGCTATGGATCCTATGGAGCAAGTTCAAGCCTACTGACAATAGCCATTTCGTAGCTGATTATTTTAGATTGAAGGAGACAACAAACCTTAGGTTTAAAGCCATAGGTTTATTTATTTGAAGAAGTGAGGCAAGTCAACCCTGTCCTAATAGATCCAAATTATACTGTCTTACCCCACTTTGACTACCTTTACTGTTCCTTATGTAGCCTTGCCACATCAGGTTCAGAAGTACAATACATACCAGATCTGGATTGTGCCTACAATATACAAATAAAGCCTTCAGCTCAGTGGCTGTTACTTTTATCATAGTACCCAGACAACTGGATGTGTTTTATATAAAAGCACTTATTTGGTAAAGTGATTAGTTTGCAAATACCAAAAAATATTTGCTTTTCTGAGTAAAGGACGATTTTAGCAAGCACTATTGAAACTATGTCCAAACCCTCTTCTGTATTACAGAAAACAACTCAGTTGAGCCTTTATCCCAGCAGCTGTTTTCTGGGACACCTCTGAGTCTGAGCTATTACATTATTTAAAATATAAATATTAAATCAAGATAACCATCATTTGATAGATGTCACTGTAATTCTTAACGGTTTTATGGAAGAGGTTTCTAAGACTATAAATTCACAACTGGCAAAATCACAGGCTCTATACCTGGTAGTTGTTTCAGGTAATATAATGTCTGTGTAAGTAAATATGACACTTTTCTGCATATGCTGATTTTGGACCTGAATAATGCAGCAACCTGAGATTGTAGCATGATAGTAAAAGAGGATACCAGTGATCAAAGGTGTGCAATTGTCTTGCTGCTATCTTACATCCTATATGTTTTTGTAAAGCTGATAAAAAATCCTTTATTTTGATATAAGTCAGAAATAATTAAGTTGAAGCCAGCAGGGTTAGACTGGTTTCAGGCAAATAAACTAGAAATTTTGGCAATCTTAATCCGGAAGACTGGAAATCGATGACGTGGAGACTGAGTTCTCCTGCAGCTCTTGGGGACAGATGCAGGTCAACGTTTTAAGTAGGACATGGACTACACAATCATACTCCTCATAACGCATTTGTTCATGTCACCCTAATTTCTGTCCTTGTGACTTTGACATCTTTCCTTTACAGAATCAAATACTCAATTACATTAATGTAATGCATTTTAACTTTGAACTTACGTGGTTATTTAGTGAGAACATAACTAACGTGCTCTTCTGTGTCCTTTTGGATAAATAAAAGTAAGAGAAAAAGACTGTTTTTTGGATAAGTTAGAAACAAGAAAATAAGGTAAATTAATGTCTCTGCATGATTCCATGAGTCTTTTGTCTGGAATACTGTATAGATTATTATAAATATAACAAAAAGTCAGACTTATTCCAGTGATGCTTAACAGCTGTTGAGAAAACCTGACAAACAAAGGCTTTGCATTTGCTGCATTTACACGTGGCCAACTGTCGTGGAGTTGCCACATTGAACTAAAAGGGACTTTTTAGATATATAAAGTTGTTTGGCTGTTACGACTTAATATATAGATATAAATTTTGTTGTTCATTTGTCAATATTTTTTTTCTTTTATTTCTTATTTTTTAAGAAATGGAGGAGTGAAACTGTTGCAATATTACAGTTAACTTTAAGCAAAAATGCTCATCAAAATACTTTCTCACTTGAAATAAGATGAGGAGTTGTGTGGAAGGGTTTTGTTCAAGTATGCATTCAAATTCAGGAAAGAATACAAGCTTGTAAACAGGAAGTTCTCTTTTGTAAACTGCAATGCCAAACACATCTCATTACACACAGAAACAATCATAAACCGCTTTTTTGTTTACAGAACTATAATAGCTTTAATAGATTACATTTTGAAAGTCTGAAGTTATTGTGGAGGACATCAGACATCCTACCTGAATCTTTGGTGTCACCATTTTTTCCTGTTGCTCGTGTGCAAGTGCATTTTTCAAACAGACTTTTCTATTGTGATTATCAATTTTGCTCTATATGCAGCAGAGGGAACTAATGTCACTAAGAAAAAATGGACAGACGTTAAACGTGTGCAGTACCGTAATAAACCCACAGAAAGTAGGAAATGGAGGGTTCATAGCTAATGTAGGTACATGAGGTGATTGAAGTGAAAATTATACTTTCTGAGCCAGGATGATGCTTTTTTAATGACACTTGAGATAATGCTTTTGAAATAATGGCTGAAATTGAATCTTGTTCAGGTAATTCATATGCTATCTCACGAATAAAAGGTCTTGGAGGGAGTTTTCACCTTTTAATTTCTTTAAGTATCATTAACATATTCAGCGGGGAGGTTTTCTTGTGACATTGTTTATTCTTTCTTGACCTAAAACCTATGCCAAAGCAAGATTTTTACACCAGATAGTGTTAATACTTGCCCTGCTGAATAGCTCTTTCTTTCGCATAAGGTAATTTCCATGTGTGCTGCCCAGCAGGGTCTTTCAGATGAAGAATTGATATGATGTTGGGTATTTAATTTGAAGGTTCATATAACAGCTTTGATATCCACGCAGTCTTGTTATTATCTGGAAGGAAAGTTTTGACAAATGTAGTTGTCCACCCACCACTGGAATATTCAGACATGCTTTATAATTATATGGAGAAACCTTATGGGCTCAGCTGCAAAACTGACTGTCCAAAGCAAATAATGGAGACTTGGCTGCAGACTACTTTCCCCTCAAATAAGACATTAGCAGAGAGAAAAGAATAAGACTCCTGTATGGAAAAGTGCTGTGGCATTTAATAGAAAATGATAACCTTTCTACACAAATTATGAACCAACCTATAAAAAAGAGTAAGAAAAGGTATACTGCTTCTCCCATTCTTTATCACAGTTAGATAGAACAGATGCTTAGTTTGTAATTCTACAAACTTCTACAGTAATTATTTTAGAATTTTAATAAATTATCTATTCAGAAGAATTAGTTCATGTTGAATTTTAAAGGACTTCTATCTTATTCTCTCTTGTGAAATTCTAGATTTTCCCATATGAAGGTAAAGGCCATGGTTGGAAGGCCTGTTTTTGTTGAAAATCAAAGGAGAGTAATTTTTTTCAGTGGGAGGTGCTGATTTCAGTGATCTCGCCATCCTCCGCAGATGACTGTTAAGTTTCTCAGTCCAGGATGGCTTCTGTTCTGTGGGGATGCCAGTGACAACTTGGTGAGAGGGGCCTGTATTCTTCTTTTGAACTGTGGGGCCACACTGTTTTCAGTTATGTCAGTGTAACTACTACAAGGAAATTCAGAAAACAGAGTAGGTTTTTGGACAACTACCTTTACGTTGTAACTTTGTGGATTCCTGTAACATACAATGGGATAGGGCAGCTATATGAAATTAAGACTTATAAAGGTTTTGGTAACATTCTTAATAGTGTGAGATCTGAACATAAAAATCTTTGTTGCTAAATCCAGCGCTTGCTGGCAAAAGGTACAGGAGAATAGAAAGCCTGTTTTCTCTTAGAAATTAACATATATTTTTTTTCTGCTTTTTTGCTCCAAATGTACTTTTAATTAGAATTTCCCAGCAACTCTTGCTGCTGCTGTTCATTGCTGTTTATTGTTATGTTTGATCTAACAATGTCTGGCCTCCTTTTACCTACAGATGGCTTGCAATGTATCGAACAGCTTTCTTGTTTTTATATATCGGGCTGGTACTTTATGAATGTCTGTGCAATAGGCACTTGTGCACACACATGCCACTGAAGCAGTGATTACTGAAGTCATTGGTCTATATTCCTGAGCTGAGCACCATTGTCATGCCTAACAACAATGATTTTCCGTTCTTCTTTTTCCATAAGTTTGTGAACTAGTAGCTTGTGAAGATAATTTTCCTTCCTGGCTTTGCAGGTGTGGCATTTCTTGAGTATAAGAATCTAGTTTTACTCTGCACACAGTGACTGTACTTTGTGAAAAGTTTGCTTTGGTTATTGCAACATGTGTAATTATATATGGTAGTTGTAGCTCTGTTATAGAAATTTGTACAGGGGAATGCGTGTAAGTCTGTGTGAGGTGAGCGTCCATTCATCTGAGTAAAACCTCAGCTGAATAAAGACGGTTTCCAAATTTGCAAACTAAATAAGCATCTCTCTAGATCCCAGTTTCCCACAGTTTTTGTTGTGTATATATAGCAGTACGTCTTAGCCAGTCATGTGGAGAGGAGGTTTCATGAGATGGGTTAATGTTCTAACCCATGTTTGTAGATGGGTTACGTGTTTGATGGGTTTTTTATAAACTGAGATTGAGACACCACTGCAAATTGTACTTTTGGAAGAGAACAGCAGTGACAATATTAATATGAATACTCCATTAAAAAAGGCAAGCTTTTGCTGTGGCTCACTGATTGTTGCCAAAGTCATACAGCTGTCTCTCTGCATCTTTCTAGAGACATTTAGCAATAGCTAGGCATCATTTCTGACAGGCCAGTGAGGTTTAGGACTCCTTGGAAACTCACAGGGATTGGTTTGATGGAGAGATTTTTCCATCAAACTCCCTGGAGCATCCATGCTTTCAAAGAGAAGAGGTTTGCTGCTCAGCCTGACTTGCGGGATGTGTACTGTGCTCCCCTCTTCAGAAGAAAGAAGAGCTACAGCACAACTTGCTCTCAGTTGAAAAATGCCAGAATCCATCTTTCCATCTTCTCCCTGTACTTCCTAGGCAGTTTCTCTGTTGGATTCACTGGCTTCTTGCATTTCTGTAATACATCACAGTACAGGAGTTAATGTGAGTTTCAATTAGAGGAAGCTTGTTAGTTGTAGCCCCTCTGACACGCTCTGTCCATCTGCTCAAATCTACAGCTGACCTGCCTCAAGTGGCAGTAAGTCAAACTGCCAAACCTATAAGCATGTACATGAAAATTTATTTTTTTTGAATTTTGCAATTAAATCCAAAGTCAAAATACATGGGGCACACAAAGCCAGTTTGACTGAGCCAAAAGCAATTCTGCTGTCCTCCATTCACTCTTGTTGAAGCAAAGTATAGGAAAGGAGGCTTGGGATTCTGAAAGACTTCTTTCACAAGTTTGCTTGGTCAAAAGTCATCACAAAAAGTTTCTGTTGCAACCGGAGGGAAGGATTTAGATCAGGGTAAGTCCATACGGGATAAATCCCTCTGTCCTCCTAAAATAACTGTTTGGAAATGAGATATAATTCTGTCTGTCAGAGACTAGCCTCAGAGAGCTGGGAATAGTGTTCTGGCCAAGAGGTAATTGAACAAAGACTTCAGTCAGACTTTGACAAGTATTGATCTGTGGGTGGTTCTTACTATTTTACCCCCTTACCTTCAGTCTCTGCTAAGCAGAAAGTGGTGCAAGGTGTCAGATTAGGTTTGATCTGGCCATAACCGTTTCATTTTATTGTGAAATATTATTTATATTTATTTTATATTTATTATATATTTCTTTATTTGTGTATTCATTTATTATTTTTTTCTGTACTTTTCTAGTTCTGTAGCTCACTTAACCTGTGATATTTATGACATTGCTATTTTATGTAGGACTAATCAGTGTGACTGAAGAGTCAGGGAGAAGGAGAGCTTAGCCTTAGTCCTTGGGGGAAGTACGTACATTTGAATAGTAACAAAACATGAGGGAGACAATAGAGCTTGTTTTAGGCAAAGGCTGATATAACTAGGGGTGGTAATGTCTAACGTGGGGCCTATGGAGCACCCTACTTCCTAGACAACAGTAGGTCTATAACCTAATTACATGTTGGGACTCTTTTTCCAAAGTATCTCCTGATTTCTTTTACAAAGGAGCCTTGGGTGAAGAGTTTGGGAATGAAGTATCCTGTTCTCTATGACTCCCACAGCCTGGGATAGCAAAAGCTCAGGGCTGCAGCGTGCACTGTGAAGAACAGCTGAGCCGCTGCCTTTACTGGTCACACTTGGAATCTCAACTATCTCAGATTTTATCCCAGCTTTAAGCTTGTCTTTCTGTAGGAAAGATAGAAATTTACATAAGAACTGTAGTTTAATGTATAAACCGGCTGCATAAGCATGCATAATGTTTTGGTGAGCAGTAGCACAGAGGAAGAGCTAGCAATTGGAAGAGATTGCAGACTGAGTAGTAGACAGTATTGTCATGCTGTTGCAGAGGTGGAAGTATTTGAAAGTATAACTTGTAAGCAGTAACTGCCACAATCAACCGAGTACTTGTAAGGCTTCAGCCGTAGTGTTGCTTTATCTTAGAAGTAGCTGTTTTATCATAGAATCATTTAGGTTGGAAAAGTTCTTTAAGGTCATTGAATCCAACCGTTAACCTAGCATTTACCAAGTCAACCACTAAACCATGTCCCTAAGCTCCACATCTACGTGTTTTTTTAAACGCTTGCATGGATGGCAGCTCCATCCCTTGCCTGGACAGCCTGTTCAAATGCTTGATTATCCTTTCTGTGAATCAATTTTTCCTAATATTCAATATAAACCTGCCCTTGTGAAACTTGAAGCCATTTCCTCTTGTCTGATCACTTGCTGCTTGGGAGAAGAGACTGACCCCCACCTCACTACAACATCCTTTTTTTGGGCGGGTGCCATATTTTAATTACATAATTAAAAAAAAAAGGAAAACAAAAGAGAGAATGAGAGAACTGTGAGGATAGTAACAGGTATAAGAGGTTTGGAAAGCATGATCTACGTGGAACAACTAGAGGCAAACTTCAGCAAAGTATTTTAAGGAGTACCCTGCAGGCTATGGGCCAGATGAAGCTTGCCAAAATAATTCACACAGCTTCTGTCAGCTCCTGCCTACCCGCTTTCTGAGCCATTAACTCATGGGCAAGATTCAGTTTGAGGTCCCCACTTTCTCTGATTTTCTTCAACATTTGCACTGCGGGGTGCTGGAGGACCTGCAAGCCAGTCATTTGGCAAGCCACGTATGTACACATTGGAGGACACTCCTGCCATATGTACAATACTGTGGGAAGTACCAGCATGATTTGCCCTCATTTGGCTGTGTAATAGACCTTGCAGGTTTTTTTGGGACAGATGGCACTTCTGGATTCGACAGAAATCTGCAAGGCATTGCAAAGAGATAGTTAGTCTTCCTTCAGAGAAGGGTAAAGGTGTAAGTTGATTGCTTGAGGTTCCCAACTGATGATATTTTGCTTTCTTCAGTTTCATCTTTTAGGAAATATAGTGTGAAAGAGGGTAGAAAAAAAGAGTGGAGTACACAGTGGAAGAGGGAAGGATGTAAAGTGGTATCAGACTTCACAAAGTGTGAAATATTGTTCTTTCTGACAACTCCTTGTTATGAACAAATTATTCCAAATGCATGGGCAGATGCTTGTTGCATGCAAGCTAAAACACTAGTACAGCTGTGCTGCCACCCACAGAAATTGTCACATGTCTTGGCTAAGAGGTGCAGATATGAGGGGCTGGGAGTGAAGCCTTCTTGAAATACGGGAATAGCTGTTTCTCCTTGTCCTGACATTTTTCTGTTTAGTATATAGTTCCTTTTCTTGTTCTTTTTTTTTTCCTGCAGTGGTATTTCTGAATACTGGTGAAACTACACATGGCCCAACAGGATTCATTTAAAGGAACTTAAGCTCTCTAAACTAAAATATTTTTGTAGAAGCCGTAGATCAGATTGCCCTTATTCTAGTGAGAAGTTTTGCTAGTGCCTCTGTACTACTGAACAGTTTGGAGATTTCTACGTTGGTCCATTTCTAATTAAAATAGTGAGCTGCTGCCTGCTTTCTGGCCTTCAAGCCTTTTACTACCTGAATCTGGAGAAAAGGCTGTAAAACATTAAATATGGGAAAGCTGGGAAATGTAACACGCTATAAATGCGTGAAGGTAGGAGCTCAAATATGTGTGGACATAAAGATTTTATTTCTTTACATAAGGTTTAAATGAAGAGTCTGTGGTATAAATCTCTGCTTTCAAAGTGAACTATCACTTTTCAGCAAGAAGGCGGGCAAGAATGACTATTAAGAAATAAAATGTTATGCCTTTAGGAAGCATCAAAGCAATCCTAATAAGGCCATCCATATATGTAAATAAGCAAAGACCCCGGCCTGCCCCCCAGATATATCATAGAACTTTTTCTTTCAATTTTATCTGCAGTCCAGAATTGTATAGTTTTGCTTGCTTTTTTTTTTTTTTTAATTTTAATGTTGTGAACAAGACATGCAAAGGTTGCCATTATGCAGTGAAACTGTCAGGAGACAGCTGGGAGGTCTTCATTTCATGCCCATTATGTCCCATGTTTGATATCTGTATCTGGCTCCTCTAATGTGTGGTAGGTGGGGGTGGAGGATGATTGTAGTTTGGAGGAAACACGATGTAGCAGCTCACTAGAAATTGCTTGGGGGGGACAGGGTGGAGATGATGTTTTTATAAGTGGAGTGCTGCCTTTAACTGAAAAGTATTACTTAAAGCCCAATGTATTTATAAGCAGAATTTCTGAACACTGAGAAAACTGTTTTAACACTTGCAAATGAAAACTGAGAAATCCTAAATGGTTAGTGTGAAAGAGTAGCAGTTTAGATCTCTGGGCTAAATCTTGTTTGATTTCGTCCACGTTATTGGATCCAGTCGCATGACTGACGTTTTAAACAGTCTTCTCCATTATGATCTATGTGATCTCTGGATGTCATTTTTCTCAGTTGGTTATTGAAGTGATGGGAATGGCAGCACTCCCCAGTATGGCTGCTCTGAATATTTGTTATGTAGATGGCCCTTAAAGGAAATCTCCCTGGATTTTTCTAAGCCTGGAACAATGGAGCACTCATCAGCTGAGTATGTATGAGGCTTTTGGACTTTCATGCTCCAGTGCTTCGAGTGGAGATTTTTCAACAAGCAAGCTTGACTGTTCTGTATTCAGTTGTGAGGCAATATTTTTCTCTTGTGTACTCAAATAATATTATCTCAATTTGATTGAAAAGCCACCCCAGTTGAAATACTAGTAAAATCCATGTTACATACAGGAAGTATAGTCAATTAACCAATTATGTGTTTTGTTAAACTAATTTCTAATCTGCTTACATCCTGTGTAGTGAGGTATCAGAAAATTCTGATGGGTCCAGGGTATGTAGAACAAAAACCATGATTGTTTTACCAAAATGATGAACCCCAGGCCAGGTAGAAATGAGCATTAAGCTAAACTGAGTTACTGTTCAGAAGAAACATGATGCTATCGTACTTCATATAAAAACCTCTCGTGGCTGGGGGAAGGCAACTTTTTCCTTCTCCCAGCAAGTCTGGAGTTAGTTTTGGCTTGAAATGGAGGCAGAAGGTTGAGTATCTCCCACAGACATATTGCTCAGTCAGCTGTCTGAAATGGATGATTGCACTGAGGTGGGTTTCTGCAGTATTGATGTTCTGAATTGTTGGCATGGGGTGGATCTTGAAGAAGGAGCCTGCATCTCATAAAGATCCTATTGATAAAATGTTAATAAATGACCTCTGCATCTAGCTGTTATTGGTATTCTGGGGCATATTAACTGCGTCTAAATTATTGCATAGGAAAGACCTAAGAAATTTATTTGACTTCAATGACCTCCTTAGAGAACAGGCTTTGTAATATGCTGAACGACTTTTTTTTTTTCTTTTTTTTTTTTTT